>JACN01151058.1:0-10507 GCA_000787155.1 Scartelaos histophorus | reverse complement strand
AAAGTACACACGTACTACAGTAAAGTATACACGTACTACAGTAAAGTATACGAGTACTACAGTAAAGTACATGCGTATCACAGCAAAGTACACGAGTACTACAGTAAAGTACATGAGTACTACAGTAAAGTACACACGTACTACAGTAAAGTACACGAGTATCACAGCAAAGTACACGAGTACTACAGTAAAGTACACGAGTACTACAGTAAAGTACACGAGTACTACAGTAAAGTACATGAGTATTACAGTAAAGTACACGAGTACTACAGTAAAGTACACGAGTACTACAGTAAAGTACATGAGTACTACAGTAAAGTACACGAGTACTACAGTAAAGTACACTAGTACTATAGTAAAGTACATGAGTACTACAGTAAAGTACATGAGTACTACAGTAAAGTACATGAGTACTACAGTAAAGTACACGAGTACTACAGTAAAGTACATGAGTACTACAGCAGGTACAGTCCAGGTTTAAATTGGGTTTTAAATGTTCCATATCACGTCATTATTTTCTGCTCTGTTCTAAAGTCGTTTCCTCATCACAAACAGACCTGGACGTGTTTATTCTTCTTCTCCCAAACTGCAAACACTCTGTTCCACCTTGTGATGTCATGTGGAAACACAGGAAAGAAGCTGCTCCACCGTGTTTTTAAACTCCACACACCTTCACTAGAATCAGTTGGATCGTTTCAGTCCTGGAATTACCGATCTCCACTGAACTTAAGGGAAAAGGAGCTGAGAACTTGAAAACAGGAACTGAACTAGGACTAAACCAGGACTAAACCAGGACTAAATCAGGTCTAAGTCAGTTCCAAACCAGATTTAAACCAGGACTGATCTAAATTAGGTCTAAAATGGGTCTAAACCAGGACTAAAACAGGTCTAAGCTGAAGGTAAAGTGGCTGTTCACTTGGAAACTCCCACTTGATGACATCACCAGGTGGAACAGAGCGTTTGGAGCTTTGGAGATGAGACAGACTCAGGATAAAGAGTCACTCAGACTCCAAACCTTTAAAGGCATATTGTGTCACTTTTTCAGGGCTCGTTTCTATGGCTACATCACTGCTCTGCCTGAAATGTTCCACAGTGTGACATTAAACAGCTCTTTACATTTATTCCATCACAGGTGGTTTTACAGCTCATAAAACACCTAGAAAAACAGACATTCTGACGGTCTCCATGAAGGTAGAAAAGTTTAATGCTGCACTGTGGAACATTCCAGACAAAGTAATAACATCTCCATGGAGAAATGCAACCAGCAGAGGTCAGATCTGTGGAGAGGCGACCCCGCTCACAGCCAGAACGTCTGTTTTTCGAGGTATTTTTGAGCTCTAAAACCACCTGTGACGGAGTAAATGTGAAGTGGAGCCGTTTAAAGTCACACCGCGGGACCTTCCAGACAGAGCAGTGACGTATCCATGGAAACAAGACGACCCCAAACCCTTAAAAGCTGAAATGACGTCGTTCTAACCTGGTCTTGGAGAAACTCGTCCACGCAGCCGTTGTGTCTGATGTTTCTCAGGAGCATCTCTGCAGCTTCGATCCCGATTTTATCTGCGTAAACTCCTGCGGGAAGAGACGGGAAAAGATCCAGAGTTTGTGGCTTAAAAGAGAAGTTCCCGAAGAATCCGATTTACGGAGAATGCCGTAAATACGCCCAGACGTGGTTCGCCGAAAGGTAAAGGCTTTGATTAAGAAACAAACCTCACTCTTTATAAACACTGAACTCTGAAAATATTTTCTATTTCAGCACCAAAGCGTCTTAAAACCTGGAGGACAAAACCTTCTGAGTCTGGAGCCAAACTCTGGAACGTTCTGCCCCCCACGGTGGAGGGTTCAAGTCTCAGACTGAGACCCACATTTACTCTGTGGCTTTAACGCTGTGGGAGTTTGGTGCTCCTCTGTGTCCTTTATTTATTCTTAATTTATTAGTTTTATTTATTGCCTTTTTGTGGTTTTTCTCTTATTTTATTTGACTGACTTATTTGGCTTCTTTTTCACTGACAAAATTTCAAACTTTTCCGTGACTTTTTCATGACCTAAAGTGAATTTTCCGTGACTTTACGGCTCCTACGTGTGCAGAATTGAGCTTTAGAGCTAAATATGAAATGTGAACCTTAGGAGTTTATAGTTTTTTAACATTCAAACTCCTGTCAGTGTGTTTATTGTCTCTGTTAAACCAAAGACCTTTGACCTTAGTTTTGTCCCACAGTGTTTCAACAGAACATTTGTTAGTCCAGGTGTGTAAGAACTTAACAAAATACTGCAGCTGCGTGAAAGAAATACTAAAATTCCATGACTTTTCCAGGCCTGGAAAATGATATTTTTGTGGTATTCGTCAACAGGAAACCACAGAATGAAGCAGTAAACCTGAGCCTGGAGGCTTTGGGTCTCAGTGAGGAGTTTTGATCCTCTCTCCTCCCATTTCTCTGTCGCCCATTTCCAGGAAGTAAGTTTTTGGGCACGATCGTCTATTGGGGAGAACCGCATGGTGAAAAGGTTTTGCTGCCCTCTTGTGGACAAACGTGGACTCACCTTTTTTCCCCAAAGCTGAACCTGCAAAAAGACAACCTGTGGACGACTCTGCGATGATTCTGCAACAGGAAACAGAGAAACAAGCAAATAAATAATCTCAGCATCATAATACTATAACTGTGCCCTCCCAGTGCGTCAGATGCCCTCCCTCGTGTGTGTGTTTCTCACATGATCCCGTTGCCGTTGCCGTAGGCCTTCTCTTTCTCCTGCAGCGGTTGGATGTTGATGTACAGCTCTTTGATTTCTTTCCTGATGGTTCTGACGGCGGCGGTCGACATGTCTTTGGCCAACTGTGGCAGAGCAGATTATCATAACATTACAGTAACATTAGAGTAACATTAGAGTAACATTACAGTAACATTAGAGTAACATTACAGTAAGTTTACAGTAACATTAAAATAACATTAGAATAACATGACATCACAATAACGTTACAGTGACTTTATAATAACTGAATTCTAATGTTATTGTAAAATTATGACAGTTTACTATTGATACTCTGCAGCTGATGTCATCCACATTCCCTGGGGGTGTAATGCTAACTGTAGGCACTGCTCTGTCTGAAGCTGTTACAGATACTCAAGTTAGACTTTAATGTAAGATTTATTTTAACAGTTCGTCACAGTTTGTTTTTCAGTTAGTCACGTCACGTTTTTGTTGAAAATCAAATCAACAGAAGCATGAACGCTCGTACTGATCACAGACTCCTGCAAGTGTACCGTTTAAATTTTGCACTTTTTTCTTGAGTTGTCAGTGTTTGCAAGTGTGCACTGTGTCACCATGGTAACTACTGAACATTCCACCATAGAAGTAGGTGTAATACACCCCCAGGGTGATGTCACCGCACAGTGTACAAGGTAATGAGGGAAAAGAAGGTTCTGCCCGGTAACAGGTTCTACTGCACTATGGGGAGTCAGTGTTACCTCGAAATGATCCAAAGGAACTTGGAAGGAAAAGAAAGAGACACTGGGTCAGTATTTGGATAGGAGAATGCTGGGAATATTAGGCTTAGGCTGAGCTTTTACTTTGAAAGGCAGAACGTCAGTCCATCTCTGTATAAAAACATGGACTGAGGGAATGTGACTTCACCCACAGCATGTGGCTCCAGAAGTTTATTTACAGAGAAAATTGTGAAATAAAACTCCCAGGATCATGTAGAGCGGGTTAATATGCTTTTACTTTGAAAAAGCAGGTCCCTCAAGTTCCTGTATCATTTATGCTCTTACTTTGAAAGGCAGGACCCCGGCGACATAGGCCCTTCCGTAGATCTTGGTGATGGTTCCTCTCTCCGTCATCACCACCGGGAGCAGCTCCTTCACTGGGTTCACTGTGACCTGCACCTCACCCCCACCTTTAGGGTAAAAACCTCTGAAAAATGCACAGAAAATATATTATTATGAAGGCGAGACACAGCAGGAAGTGGACGATGAATAAAACAATAATAATTCTGAGATATTCATTCAAAACAAGCGTATAACAACCTACTCATAATGTTACTACAGTTGCACTAGTTCATCTGTATCTGTATCTGATCCAAACTGCACTCGCAGGATTACACCTGCAGGGGGAGCTCATGCTAAAAATACTACTTCACCTTGTAAATCATAAATTTAATCTTTTACAGAGAAATACCAAAAAATCCCAAATAATCTTCAGCTTCACTCACTCTTTTCCTTGTGTCCCAGAGAAATCCTCATAATGTAAATAACAGCATAAGTCGACTAATGGGTGCAGCTACATTGCTTGAATTTTTTTTTTAAATGGTTTAATTATTTTGAACATAGTATTTATTATTTAACAGATTATTTTGTTTTATTATTTTTTTTTATGTAAACAAACTAATAATGATCTTGAGTGTTTCTTTGGATCCAGGTTAAAGCTTTAACGTAATAAAGCAAAGAGACACAGAAACTAAATACAAATATTTTTCCTGCAGTGTCAAGAATTAAAAAGACTAAATTTGAATAATGAAATTGAGAGTAAAACACGAGGATTATTTGTACTCACCTCATTTTTATGTTACAGTCGAAGTTAGCGCCAAACTTTTCTACGATTGGTTTGAAAATCTGAAAGAAGAGAAAAAAGAAAGTTGTAAAATGGAGCAGAGGAGGAAGAGGAGAGGGTAAGGGGAGGAGCAGAGGAGGAGGAGATGGAGCAGAGGAGGAGGAGATGGAGCAGAGGAGGAGGAGATGGAGCAGAGGAGGAGGAGATGGAGCAGAGGAGGAGGAGATGGAGCAGAGGAGGAGGAGATGGAGCAGAGGAGGAGGAGATGGAGCAGAGGAGGAGGAGATGGAGCAGAGGAGGAGGAGATGGAGCAGAGGAGGAGGAGATGGAGCAGAGGAGGAGGAGATGGAGCAGAGGAGGAGGAGATGGAGCAGAGGAGGAGGAGATGGAGCAGAGGAGGAGGAGATGGAGCAGAGGAGGAGGAGAGGAGGAGGAGATGGAGCAGAGGAGGAGGAGATGGAGCAGAGGAGGAGGAGATGGAGCAGAGGAGGAGGAGATGGAGCAGAGGAGGAGGAGATGGAGCAGAGGAGGAGGAGATGGAGCAGAGGAGGAGGAGATGGAGCAGAGGAGGAGGAGATGGAGCAGAGGAGGAGGAGATGGAGCAGAGGAGGAGGAGATGGAGCAGAGGAGGAGGAGATGGAGCAGAGGAGGAGGAGATGGAGCAGAGGAGGAGGAGATGGAGCAGAGGAGGAGGAGATGGAGCAGAGGAGGAGGAGATGGAGCAGAGGAGGAGGAGATGGAGCAGAGGAGGAGGAGATGGAGCAGAGGAGGAGGAGAGAAGGAGGAGATGGAGCAGAGGAGGAGGAGATGGAGCAGAGGAGGAGGAGAGAAGGAGGAGATGGAGCAGAGGAGGAGGAGATGGAGCAGAGGAAGAGCAGAGGAGGAGGAGGAGATGGAGCAGAGGAGGAGGAGATGGAGCAGAGGAAGAGCAGAGGAGGAGGAGGAGATGGAGCAGAGGAGGAGGAGATGGAGCAGAGGAAGAGCAGAGGAGGAGGAGGAGATGGAGCAGAGGAGGAGGAGATGGAGCAGAGGAAGAGCAGAGGAGGAGGAGGAGATGGAGCAGAGGAGGAGGAGATGGAGCAGAGGAAGAGCAGAGGAGGAGGAGGAGATGGAGCAGAGGAGGAGGAGATGGAGCAGAGGAAGAGCAGAGGAGGAGGAGGAGATGGAGCAGAGGAGGAGGAGATGGAGCAGAGGAAGAGCAGAGGAGGAGGAGGAGATGGAGCAGAGGAGGAGGAGATGGAGCAGAGGAAGAGCAGAGGAGGAGGAGGAACGTGACCCCACACACACACACACACACACACACACACACACACACACACACACACACACACACACACAAACACAAACACAAACACAAACACACAATACAAACACACACTCAGATTAATCACACAGTGGAAGGATACACAAGAATCAAGTGACACAAAACTTGAGCTGCTCTATGTGACATTTTTCCTAATAAACTTGACCATTTCCATTTCTGTTTTAATAATACGATTCTGTTCAAACTTCACATTTTTAAACACATCTAAAAGAAAAGACTGTTTGGTCAGTTTAGATTTCAAGTTCCAGACACAAAAATCACCTTTGAGAACATTTACAGACTCGTCTCTAAACGTCCGCGACATCTGTTACATTAGTTTTGGTATTTTTAGTTCAGTGTGTTTATTTATAGACAGGCTGACGATGGGAGAGCGAAATGGACAAAATAATGGTCTCAATATTAGTTTTTGGTTCACCCATTTCCAGTATTCAGACTCTTTAATAGCAGCCTAACGTCGTATTGATCGTGTGCTTATTTTTGGGAGATTTCTACTATATTTTACGTAACACGGTAAGATTTGAAAACCACCAATGGACGCTCGAGTTTGTTTGTTTACCCTGCTGTTTGTGTGTCCGCTGTGTAGTTCCCGGCCTGGATCCTGCCCGGACTCAGGCTGATGTCTGTGGACCCCAGAGCTGCTCCGTGAAGGGCCCCTCCACACAACTCCGACACCAACTGCAGCCCACTCAGGTGCTGCGCTCTGGGGGCAAGAGACAGAGAAGAAGGCGTCAGGCAAAGAGACATTAAAGAGTCTTTAGCCATTAGTGTTGTTACAGTACTAACATTTCAAACAAGACCTCTTTACAAATGAATAGACTCGAAACGCAATACAATTCTGATCCCACAATGATAATAATAATGTCTTTCTTTAGACAGTACACTGTTATTTCCCATGTTAAATAGTAGAACTTTCTTTTTTTGTTCCCAAGTGTCCTTATAAGGCAATCCTTCAGTGGTCCAGATAGATGCCATAGGAATCAAGGTCTAAACCAGATCTAAACAAGGTCTAATCCAGGTCCATGGGCGTATACATATAGTCTATGTGTCCCTATACTTGTTCTGATCTAGCCTCAGTTTGCTGTTTATTTATTCATTTTTGCTTATCTCATTCATAAAGCATAAAAAGACATCATCTGTGCCAAATACAAAAAAAAAAAATGAATGAAAAGGAACAGAAAGAAGAGTCATGTTATATTATCTGCCCCCCCTTCCCTTTTCTAGACAAAACACCAACACCGACAGTTACTTCAAAACATTTCAAATCAGTATGTTTCATTTCGGTCGCAATTAATAATCAGTTGCAAACAAAGATCATAACTAAAATGTATGTATTTATTATTATTTAACTCTATTTAAATGTATAACTTTTTCATAACTCTAAACACATTCAGCAAAGGTTCTGCTCTGTCTTATCAGTAGGACTTTTTAAGGATCCAGAGCTGAGAAATTCATTATTAGTTTACCAAAAATCTGATTCTAATCAATGCTAAAACTAATATAATATACTTTTGACAATATGAATGTCATCTGAAACACAGTAATTCTCTCTTCTCTAATTAAACCTGGTTTGGAGCACGTTTGGACCTGGTTTGCCTGTGGTTTAGTTCTGTTTGTCCTGTTAATGGGACAAAAAAAGAAGCTCTAGTTTGGATACTAGTTTTAGACACTTATTACTTTTCTGAAATGTTTTAAGAATTAGAACAGAACAAATTAAAGTTCTTGAAAGTGGCTATGGTCTGTAGTAATAATTAAGTTTCACAGTTGAAACGATCAAGCTTTATATTGATAATAAAAATAATTATCTCTTTTTCTAACCAAACTCTGCCTAAACCCCAGCTGATCCCACCAATTATAGAGCTTCAATACTAAACCGAGACACTATTCAGAGATGCCTTTGTTTAACTCATTTTGCCATTCAGAAAGATTATAAAACAAAACATTATGTGCTCTCAGACCCACACTATATCACAGTTTCACAGTGGTGCTTATGGACGGTACAAGTCAAGAATATTATGAACTCTTTCTCCGCTGCTTTCATTGTTCTTCCTGAGTTGGTCACAAAGTCTGCTCCTTTTCTCTGATGATCCACTTTAGATTTCAACTGCGCCCACGTGAAAACAAAAATAACAATAAATCTGAAACTAAGCACCACGTTACATATGTCTTAGAAGAATATCTGACTGCAATATGGTGTTTATTAGTTTTGTAGTTTCATAAATATCTAATGATCAAGTCCGCAGTGTGCTCCCTTGAATGAATAGGCTAACGTTAGCATGCTAGCGGCTGGTACTCACTTCAGCCCGGGTTGGCTTCTCCCGGCTCGGATCTTGGTGATTTTTATCGTTGATCCGGTGATGCAGCTGAGGGCCGCGGAGACTCTCAAAATCTGCCCGCCCTGTGAGCAAACATAAGCGGGTAAATCAGGGAAAAGCAGCGGGGGAGTGTGGAGCTAGGCTAAGTGATGCTAACCGGGCGCGTTCGTTTGTATACACCGATGTTAGCACGTTAGCATCACGGATATTTTTACTCTTTTTAAGCGCTTTTTAACCCGGATTTATACTTACTCCCTCCATGACACTGCCGTCTATCTCCACCGCTGCGGAGTCCATTTTAATACGAAAAAATCTCTTAAATAAACCCCGAAAAGCAGTCAGGACGCTGTTCGCTTTAGTTCACGCACAGTTTGTGATGCCGGGGCTCTACTTCCGGTGAAAGTTCAGAATGCAACAATAAAAGCACAAACTTCCGCTAAACGTAGAGTGACCAGATTTTCTAAATAATATTAATGGTTGGTTATATTAAAATTGTGAGTGCGTAATTAAGGAAAATGTGTCACATTTTCTTTGTGTTTTGATCATTTTTAAGCAGCGTTTCTGTATTTTCTTAAACAAATGACAATGTATGCCCCAAAATAGACCTTTTTCACAACACCCGAAAGTGCCGTGATGTAGTTTAAATGTGACTTCCGGTTAATGCTTTTCTATGGCCAAATATCTGTGGAAATATCTTGTGTATTCTTCACCCACAAGCTTCATAAATCTGCCCTATTACCAAATCTTCATCCAATGAGGACGACAAAGGACATATTCTGTTCATGAAGGCTTTATCCACAACTAACAAGGTAAAAAGACGAAAAACTTAAAGGCTAACAACAATTAGCATTAGCGAAGCACTCCTGAGCAAAACTAATGTTACGGTCATGAGTAAAACATAAATAACACTGACAGATTCTAGAATTAAAATTAAAATATTAGTATAGACAGAGAGATTTGGGCAGTTTAAATGATTGATGGCATGTATCTGTGAACATCTGTAATATTCTGAATTTTTCTTCTTTTTTTTTTGGTATTTTGTCCATCAAAAAATCCTGTTTATAACAGAGTCTGGCTCCAGATTTGCTCCTGTAACCGTGAAACATCAGGAGCCTCATTTGAGTCATTTGAGCCGAGCTGAACATTGTGGGGACGTCACACTCTCTGGTTCGGTGTGTGGACTGGGAGTCGACATGTTTCACACTCTCTGGTTCGGTGTGTGGACTGGGAGATCGACATGTTTAACAGCACAAATCACCTGATTTGTGTAGTTCTGCTAAGCCAGATCTTTCTGGTCAGATTATGACAAAATAAAGCCCAGATTAAAGTCTAATAAAGCCTCAGACAGAGCAGTGCTTACAGTTAGCATCACACCCCCAGAGAATGTTGATGACATCAGCTGCAAAGGATCAATAGAAGCTCCTGTTCCTCCAGTTCTCCTTCTACATGGAAATGTGTCCATAATTTGGATCAAATATTATGTTTGTGTATTATTGTATTTTTAACAAAACTTTTTTTGCACAAACTTCGTCAAACCGACAGAACAGAGTCACTCCCACAGAACCACACAACACCTCCAAAAGGATCAGACTCAGTAAAGATAATCAGGCTCTTTGTGTCTCATTGAAAAACCCTGTAAATAGAGATTCATAATAATGTGTGAGTCAAACAGACTCTGGACACTTTAAACTGTTTAGTCTTTTATTGTTTTATTATTGAACATTAGTTTATGATTAAACTCAGCTCTGAGATCTGATCAGACTTTGACAAGAACACGAACGATTTCAGCAACGTCCACATGTTTATCAGCACATTTTGATCTGGTAAAAATTAAAAAATTAAGTTTTTACAGTTTTTTTAAAAAATATCACCTTTCATAATATAAGTCCTTCAGTGACCTTCACAGGAAAATATTTGAATGTCTTTAGTTTTAGCGTCTCCAGATTCACCAACACAGAAATAAGGGAACATTTTCTCTGTGAATGTTTCTTTGTGAGAGCAGATCAGAGACATGTCACTAACGTCAAAGAAAGAAACTTTCCCTTTGCCACAGTTCAGTCGCACTCGGATCCTCTGAGGACTCCTCTTCAGCTTCAGAGTTTTACCAACAACATCAATGTATTCTCCATCTATAAGCACTAAACACCAGAGTCCATCTTCTGGAGTGATATATATATCTCCCTTCCTCTCCACAGACTCTTTGGCCAAACCAATGGTCCAGTCTGGATGGTCTCCCACCTCCACGTCCCACTGGTGAGAGCCAGAGCTGAAGCCCTCACTGCCCAGGGCCTCTGCATAGTTACAGAATCTCTCTGGATTATCAGGG
>JACN01111547.1:0-53451 GCA_000787155.1 Scartelaos histophorus | reverse complement strand
CAATCTTTAATCACCTATTTTTAAGACACCATATTGCTGATTTTGCAGCCACCTGGACACGCCCACACCTCACTACTTACTTCTCCAGTTTTATTTTCTTGGTTAGTGATACACACAGAATTTGGCAACATTACGTAGTCATTTAAATGGAAAAAAATCACAAAAAATGCAGCTTTTAAGCATGATCTTCAGCGATCCATTGGAGATACCAATAGCGGCTCTTATAATGGCGTTTGCAGTTCCCTTTGGCCACCGTAGTTTTCAAACACAACAGTCAGCGGACTTGTTTCTTTTATTATGTCGGGTTTGAAGAATATTGTGATTTAAAATGTCCAAAGTCTGACATAACAATCCACGAGGGTCATAGATTATAACCATATAGCAAACACAAGCACAACAAATACAAAAATATGTTATACCTTCTTTAATGTAACAGAAATACTACAAAATTTTGTCTACTTTTTAAATTATGAATTATTTTGAAAAGATTTTTTTCTGAAATGGGCATTATTACTTTTATATACCGTAGTCAAATAATCACTATTCTCAATTAACTTAATCACTTGGACATCCCCATTAACAACTGTCCAAAAGTATTATAAGTATAATATACTTTAAACTACTCTTACATTCATCTCATCTATTAAACCTTAATCACTTGAAAGCCTCATTTAAACAAAAGTTGCGAGTGTCTCTGAAGTGCTATGTTCAAACTATTCACTTCATTGACTGTGAGGTGAATTGAAACTCTGAAAAGCTCTTGAAAAGTTAAGAGCGAAAATGTCAGATTATCTCTTACTTTTACATTTTTTTCCGCCGTGAATAGAAACCGATGAACTTTTCACCGAAGCAGAGGAGAGACAGAGCTGTTAGTGATTGCATCCGTCTGCCCAGAGCTCTGATTATAGACTGGACCGGTCTGTTAATGAGACTCGGAGCTCAGACTGTCTCGTACTTTTAAACTTATCCGTCTCCTCATGTGTCTCTTCTGTCAAAATGCACACCCAATTGCTAAGTTTCAGAATACATCACAACTTTCTACTAATATTGTTAAAATTCTGTTATAAAACTCTCCTTCTATGACATGATGACATCCTTGAATCTGAAAAACACCAATGCACGGACTGATACGATTCAAATAAAGGCCTAAGTTGAAATTAAATTGTTAAATATTTTAGTGCTTTTTCCAAATCTGCAGTTGATAAAAAAGCGTCTCTAAATTTATATTGAGAAAGTGCGTAAAAAGTTTCCTTAAAGGTGACTGTGTGTGATCTATTTTACACATTAAGTTCTTATAAATAATAATGATAATACATTCTATTTATATTTCACCTTTAAGACACCCAAATGGCTTCACTCTGCATAATTTATTCTCTCCATATTCAATTGCTCTGTCACAGCTGCCCTGGGGTAGATCCGTGAAAACATGGCTTCCATTCTGCACCACTGGCTTCCATCCATTTTAGGCATTTTAAGTTTGAAGGTTAAAATAAGTTTCTTTAGATATATTTTAGTGTGCACTTATATTGACGTACGAATTAAAACACTTGTGCTTTACACTTACACATATTGCATTAAAATTAAAGGTTCTATATTACATCAAATTTACTCTTGCAAGCATCGGGAGTTTAACCCACAACTCCACAAGCAACGACTTCCTCTAATCACACAAACGTTCTTATGGAAAAAAAACAAAAAACAAAAGTTCAAACAGTTTAGCTCTGCTCTGGTTTAGAATCTTAAATCTTCTCTTTTCTCCATATATATTTGAACTTTTATAACAATGATAATCTATTATGTCACATTAAATCCTGTAAAAAACTAGTATCTTTTATTTTTATTTATGGGATATTAACAAGCCGGAAAAAAACCTGTCAGTAACACAAACGCTGAAGTAAAAAGAGTGCTTGAAGAGGAAGTATTAAAGTTCTGAGGTGTATTTGTTCCTTTTATTGGAGGTTTTTAAATTCTGAATGAAATAGTTCAGAAAATGTAAATATTCTCCTTGAAGTTTACATGGAAATAATAATTCCGGATTGAGGTTCACACGGAAAACTCGTTAAATCTCCTCACCGGGGTTATTTCTGAAGGAGAACGAGCTCAGTTCACGTTCAACGTCACAAACCAGGAGGACATTTGGAAACCTGCGCTGACTCTTCCGGTGTCGTTCCCGACTCTGGGCTCTACGACTTTGATCAAACCCACTGGAGTAAATGTGCTCAGCGGGAAAATGAAGCCTGCAGACGTACGTGCTGTTTGGAATCATCTTGAATTTGGCCCCCTCGTCTCTTCTAATCACATGTACCCAGTGCGCTCGGAGTTGTGCGTCAGTGGGGAAACGATGAAAACTGAGGTATGGTTGGAATTGTCGATGAGCCGAACATCCCAGAACGCCGCCCTGGACGTGGAGATGAAGAAAACCGGCACATTTTTAAAATTTTTCCGAGATTTTGTCGGACGTATTACGGCGAACAGAGCCCAGAGGAAGTCGTCATCGCTTCTTTGCTTCCCCAAAAACATGTTTAAGTAACCCTTTTATTAGTCTGTCTACATCTGCAAAGCTCAAAACGCTCTGTTCCACCTTGTGATGTCATGTCGAGGTACGTTTTAAGTTTTCAAACGGCTCCTTTTTCCTTTTAGTGCAATAGAGAATAGGCTGAAATCATTCAAATGTTTCTAATAAAGACGTAAAGTATGGAGCACTTCCTGTATTCTTGCATGACATCACAAGGTGGAATGCAGTATTTTCTTTTTTGAGAGCAGAGCTGTATTTCTAATGGCATTTTCTTTTTTTTTTTTTTTTTTAAACTTTATTTATAAGGTTTTCAGATATAAAAATATAACAAGTGAACATCAGTCTTGTTACCGTCAATTAAATACAAAGTAGACAGTTGCAAAAAAATATATATATATGCATAAAAATGTGCCATTCCTTCACTGAATTTAAACATAGAAATGTGCTATATCCACATATACATATACAGACACATATACATACATACATAGAGACCATCATATACATGCATACATACACACCGTCATATATAGGCATACAAGCAGACATACATACATAACTGTATTTTAATATAAATGTCCACGATTGTTATCCAAGACCTAGAATAGGAGAAATTTAAAAACACCTAAAAGAGAAAAAGAAAGAACAATAGAACATCCCCCACCCCCCTACCCCACCCAAAAATAAAAACGAGTTAAAAAAAAAAAACAACCAAAAAACAGAAAAAAAAATATGGGTTTGGAAGGTGACACAAAAAATAAAAAAAGCCCACATAAGCATTTCTTGACAAGTGTAGATAGTTTAACTAGGAGTCACTAAAGGTTCAGATATTGCAAGACAGACTTCCATATTACAAAAAATTTTAAGGGTTTGCCAGAGCCTTCATATCGCAATTTCTTGATATGAAGCACTCCAATAAATTCTCTCAGCCAGGTTTCAAATTGAGGAGGAGAGCTAGATTTCCACAATTTCAATATGCACCGTTTCGCAATCACCATGCCATAATTCACTATATGGCATTTTCAACTATAGAAAGTGAAACCTATTGAAACTGAACTACTAATAAGTATATTTTTTGTTTTCTTTGGCAAGTCGCCTCCAGTAAACTCACCTGAATCTCCCTCACTCCTCTTGATCCTCTGTAGATGGACATTTTTCTTCTGAGCACTAAAGCAGGGGCAGATTTGCGGCGCTGTGTCTCGGTGTGAAGGAGATGGGGAGAGACAGACGATGAGCTTGAGTTATTGTTTGTTATTGAAGTGTTGTTTATTCTGAGGCACAAAGGGCACATGGCTATAAATACAGATCTGCTGTCTGCTGGAGCTGAGGTAATGTGCAGTTAATGAAGCCGGTCCAGTGCCATACATAGAGTCCCCGGTGAAGGAGGAATCAGCTCTGTCTGTATCAGATGTGACTGCAGGCCTGCTGGAGATATTATGTGCACATATTGAAGGCTGTGGGAGAATGCCACATTAGTGATGCTAACTACACTGCACAAGGTTTGGCTCAAGAACAGAGATATGACTTTTGGATTATAAAAGTTTGCAAAGAGAGGGAAGTAGTGCGAGATACTCAACCAATAAAATGTTTTGTGGAGTAACTTCTATTGTACAGTTGGTGCATTCATCAGTGTTGTGTGCACAGAAGCCCAATGACGACCTGTGTGAATGACCATTTCATTCAGTGCAATGTGGTTCTTTTGATGACATGTTCAAAGAAAATGAGTAATATTGTATTCTAATATTTACTCATGTTGGGCATATTAGAATGAGGCTAAAAGCAATAGCTTCAGAGTTGAATCATTTAAAAGAACTAAGGCATAATTGCCATATTGACTTTCTAAATATTTTCAACATAAAGCTTTTTTTAGATTACACTGCCATTATATTCTCAAGTAGGAGTGAAATCATTTCTAAAGCAAACCTATTATGCAAAATTGACTTCCCTTCTCATTTATTTGTTAGTGATTCATGCATGTGTTTGGGTAATGTTTTGTCAAGACTCTATATTGACGATTATTTCACGTTTTCACCCGCACTGGTACACGCCCACTGCTGTGCATTTACCGTATTTTTGGGGCTCTAAAGTCCACCGGATTATAAGGCGCAGTATCAAATAATATGTCAATTGTGTCATTGTCCACACATAAGGAGCATCGGATTATAAGGCGCAATAAGAGAAACAAAACGCGTGTCGGATAAATCGAACTTTATTCAGGTCATTTACAATAACTCTCAGTTGTAGCTAACACAAAAATACAAGTTTAACAGTTGGGTGATTTGGGCATCAAACATGCCCGGATCCCTCTCAACATTGTTCAGTTTTAACACAAAAATACAAAACCTGAAATCTGCATGGTGCATGTCTCTTAACAGGTGCATTTTGGGTCCTTGTACAGCACACGGCAGAACTACCGGTATGTTGCACAGTCGCCCTATATGTCGCCAACATATTACTCCTCCTGACTCGCCCACTAATACCTTATTAGACTAATGTGGACGACATCAAATTGGTTGGAGGTTAAACACAACCAAAGGTCATACATAAGGCCACTGGATTATAAGGCCACTGTTGATTTTTGAGAAAATGTCATGATTTTGATGCACCTTATAGTCCAAAAAATATGGTACTTCGTTCTCCAATTTTACTTTCTTAATCTGTGATAGGCGTAGCATTCAGCAGTGTCCTGTTGTTAGCACTTTTCTTTCTTCTGTTTAGATGAATTTTATGATTTAAAATGTGCAAATTATAACCGTGATCTGGGAGTGTGGGAAATTCTAATTGTTTAGCAGTGTCAAGCACAATATGTCTTCTTTGAATAAATCTGACCTTGTTCCTTGTGCTGTTTAATGACAAAAATAATCATTAGTTGCCCAACAATGCACAGGCGTAGAACTCACTGATGTTTCAATAGAGAGAAATACAGAGCGATTGATCACACTCCACTCTCCTGTCTCACTCTATAGAACTTCAAAGACTTCAGGGAGTGCTCACTATTACAAATATTCATGCTCCACAGCGTGTTTCAATAGAAAACCATTTACTTTTAATCCTGCGGTCTGGTTTCATTCTGTTCTTTTCATACTGACACAAAACTGAATCAATAAAGGGTCCATATGACATGATTTTCTGATCTATGTTATAATGTTTCGTGGTCAAAAAACGTACTTGGAGTTGTGTTTTGTTTCATTCACACATGTTTAACACACAAATTACACATTTTTAGGGTAAATTGTTCCACATTGTCATAATACAGGAAGTGCTCCACTGTGTTTTTAAACTCCATACACCTTCACTAGAATCATTTGGATCATTTTAGCTTTAATTTGAGCTTTTAAGCATTTAAAAACCATCACTATATGACATCACAAGTTGGAACAGAGCACAGAGAACATTGGAGATGTAGATGGACAAAGATGGATAAAGAGTTACTCAAACATGTGTGAATTAAACAAAACGCAACTCTAGTTATGTTTTTTTAATGGTGGGCATAGATTAATTGTTTTAATCTAGATTAATATCATAGCCAATTTTAGATTAATCTAGATTAACGCTGCTCGGTTGGTAGCTAGTGGCAATTTATTGAGCAAGATCAGTTAGCTTGTCTGATAAAGCTGCACTGACGGGCTCGCCTCGAGTGCAAACAAAGTAGTTTGACGGTGACTCTTCCCTGTTTCAGTGCTTGACCCGGTGTAACGTCGAGATGGGTTGCCTCGTCGAGATGAGCACACGCATGCGCATTGCGTAGAAATGACGTAACCCGATAGACCGTCAGATTAGGCACCCCCTGACGTCATTTCAATCGACGTCATTTTCTTTTCGTCAATGATGCATTTACTTGTAGCTCGTAAAGCGCGACTTTATTTTAGTTTTTGAATGTTTTGACGTAGTTTTTAGAATTTTAACTTTTATGAAAAATACAGTATTATTGCTGGGATTTGATTTAAATTTCACTTACTAAAATAGGATAATCAAATGACGACTTGAATTGCATCCCCTAAAACATCGTCCTTAGTTTAGTTTGTGTTATTGATTACATAAATACTGCTATCAGAATAGGCACCCCTTCAAACTTATGCTAGTATTATCATAATTTGTTTTTCATTGTAAAAAATATAACTATATCAGATCATGCATTCCCAGAATAGGTATCTAATAAATATATTAGTTATAATTCATGTCGTAACAGAAATTATTAAATAATGCAAATCGTAGCGTAACCGTAGAGAAAAGACAGCAAAAAAGTACTGCGCACGGACTTGGCGCTACTTCTACGGTGGTCAAACTTGGACATGAAAGGCTACAACGCAATCTACTAATAACTTCAAAATTTCATCGGCACGCTTTTGTGTTTATGATTACAACGCAAATTATGTACATACATATATTTCAAAACCTGACGTTACATTACTATCAGTTAACAGCGCTTGAACCATGTCCATATAAGTTTAACACAAACTCACTTGAAAGTTTCCCGCGGCGGGCAGAGGCAGTGCCGAGTTGAGCAGTCAGATTACGTCATTTCTACACAGTGAGCATATGGGTGCACATCTCGACGAGGAAGCCCATCTCGACGTTACACCGGCATCATCATTTGTTAAGGGATGTTTTGTGTTTAGGTGGTACTTGAGACCGGTAGATCTCCTACAGTAAACTAACTCCACATTGCATAAAGTGCAAACAACCTTAGACTTGTCGATGTCTCCATTGGGAAGCTTTTTACAGATTAATTTTCCCTGAAGCAAACCCGGCGGCTTCGTAGCTGCACCATGTTGGCGTGTGGCGTTCGTTGTGTATTTCACAGTAGCTACAGGTTCAAAAACTCGTTGCCTCCTATAGTGCAATTCAGCGAGGTACATCCACGCTAAAAGTGAAAGTCATCATAGTTCACTTAATATAGACTGAGCTCCCTGCCCAACTTTGAGAATAGATGAATTATTTTTTATTTTTTATGTCGCCCGATAAGAGTCCCACATTATCGCAGCACGTTAACGCAGATAACGACCCACCACTTTTTTGGAGATAACAACATTATAACATGGATTAAAGCTCACAAGAGTCAGTTTTGGTAATACAAAGAGATGGTTTTTGAGGTATAGCATAAAACTTAAGGCAGAAATCCATTGCTGAAAGTTGTTGCACTTCCCAGTTCATTCCACACTTGCCCCTCCACTCGCTCTCTTTCATAACAAGATTACTGCCAAACACTTTGACACGGCGAGCACACTTTTCAGAATGGGTTTACAGCTGTGGTTGGATTTCCCATTTGTCAAAAGCTCTTGACATGGGACCCAGGCTTTTATTTAAGTCTGCCAAATCTCATCTGGGACTTAACTTCACTCTCTGAAGTTAAAAGCTTCAAGTGTGGAAGAGGCTGCACAGCTTTTCAGTGTTGGCTCGCCCAAACGTTGTCAACAAGTTGTCAACAAAAGGCCACCAATCAAGGAAATGCAGATACTGTCAGAAGCTTGTGGAAGTGTGGTGGTTATATTCAGGGTTCTGTATTAAGCAAAACTGACTCTTGTGAGCTTTTATTATTTGTCTGTCTTCATCTTCAAAGTTAAAAATTCTCCATTCTACCTTCCGATGAGTTTTCAAGGTAACAGCTACATTTTTTATTTTCTTCAGTAGAGATTCTGAATTCTGGGTGTAAAATTATCCATATTATTCTGCAGAAGGTGTATCCAGTTTAAAGACACTTCCTGTATTGAGTGAGTTTTTGGTTTAAGAGAAAAAAATCTGCTTAAATTTGTAGGATTTACTTGTTAAACAGGTGAATGCAACAAAAAAACATTGAGAGTTGAGAAAATGGCGCAATATGATCCCTTTACCATTCAGCCACATTTAATTTAGTCTATGGCATACTATATTAAAGTAGTACTCAACTTTATGAACTTTTCTCTTCAATTAAATTGTGTATGTACTTCTACTTCTTCTTCTACTTCTTCTACTTCTTCTTCTTCTACTTCTTCTACTTCTACTTCTTCTACATCGTCTTCTTCTACTTCTTCTACTTCTTCTTCTACTTCGTCTTCTTCTACTTCGTCTTCTTCTTCTTCTACTTCTTCTTATTCTACTTCTACTTCTTCTTCTACTTCTACTTCTTCTTCTACTTCTACTTCTTCTTCTACTTCTACTTCTTCTACTTCTTCTTCTACTTCTTCTTCTACTTCTCCTTCTTCTACTTCTTAGCAACATTATAACATGACTTAAATCTCACAAGAGTCAGTTTTGCATAATATAAGACCTTTTAATGTAAAAAGGCTGAATTTTACCTGTATCATCGTTCAAGAAAATGCAAACAATGGAGTCTTGATTGCAGAATAAAGATCCCTCAGACATGCATCGCTCTAAATACAGCTTTGATTGGTAAACAGATAAGTTTAAAAGTCCATTTTCAGCCCTTTAACCTGCTATTTTGTAGTATCTCAGTCTGCAGTCAATGGTTCATTCTTGCAGCTTGAATATAAATGTCTCCAAAGGTTACAGCATTAGCATGCGGGGGCACAGGCTCATATTTTGTAGTTAACGCGCTTACAATTTCTCAGGAGTTTTCCCACCACCAGACAACTAATAGGGTGTTATATAACTTCTTCCCTTTTTCCTCTGACAGATGCTGGCAACGCAATCATTTCTACCTAATAATTTTGGCATGACCTCCCCAAACTGACAGGCCTTGACTTTGCCTCTGCTGTTGCATCCTCCTCATTATGATTTCATGTAATACGTCTAGACTGCCAATTTCACTGCAAACATAGCCCCATAACTGTTACCAAACTTTGAACTTTTTGACATTTTTCTAGTTTTTTGTGCATTTCCTCGCTCTAATCTAATCTAATCTAATCTAATCTAATCTAAATCATAAAAAGGTCTCATGTCTATTTGATAATCTTAAAGCAGGATCATCCCTTACAATAAATATTCAGAATTTACAATATGGTTAATAAATGAGCAGTATAACTAAATACCAGAATACTTTAGTAGTAGTTCTGTAATCTAGTAGTTTTCGTCTATAATAAGTCATATAAATCATATTTATTCAACCAAAGCTTATCATAGTACAGAAAAATAACTAAGAAAACTCAAGGATGGATACAGTTTTCACCTACATTTACTGTTCTGTCTCTCATTCACTGAAAAATATGTCTATATACTATTTATCGTGACTATCGTGTATAGGCTACCCCTTCACTATTGATTCTGATCATCAACATCAGTAGTCCAACTACTACTACTTCTACGACCACAACTGCTACTACTACTACTACCACAACAACTACTACAACAATTAAACAACAACAACTACAAAGACTACTACTACTACTACAACTACGACTACTACCACAACTAATACTACAACTACTACTACCACCACCACAACTACTACAACTGCTGCTACTACTACTACCACAACAACTACTACAACAATTAAACAACAACGACTATTACTACTACTACTACTACAACTACTACAACTACAACTACAACTACAACTACAACTACTACTACTACCACCATCACCAATACCACTACTAATACTACTACTACCACCACAACAACTACCAATTCACTTACTTTCTTAGATTTCTGCTGGAAGAGCTTGGTCCGCTTTTATCAAAGTTTTTGGCTCCTCCTTACCCCTGCTGGAGAGAGTGTGGATCTTTTAGGACAGACCAGGTTCACATATTCTGGTCATACCCTGGAATAATTAACTTTTGGAAAGGAAACTTTTACCTTATTTTTTAGCATATCACCAGAAGCCTTGAGTAAATTTGATGCTATTCAGAATTATTATTGTCTCAGGAAAAAAGGCAATTACAAAATGCTGGATGAGAAAGGAGGCACCTACAATGGGACTTTTGAGGCAAATTATTGGACAAATCAGAACAATGGAAATCATGACGTTCAGTCTTCGTCTACAAAGACACAAGGAAGAAAAATATTGGAAAAGATGGGACTGTTATATACAAACCTTTCACAATGAATCGTGATTGTACATGTAACCCTGTCTGGTTTGCACATTGTAATAACTTTTCTTTTGTATGCCCAATAACCTTCTTAAAAATAAAAATAAAGTTAAAAAAAATGAAGCTAACTAGCGGCACTGCTCTGTCTAAAGCTCTGCTAGTCAAGTTAGTTTTTAATTTGAGCTAATTTAACAAAATCTGGGCAGAAATAATTTAGATTTAGGTTGAACTGGTGGTTGATTTGTGCTGTTAAAAAAGTCCCGCTCAATTAGCATTAAACATCTGTTATAAATACTTGCATAGATCACAAGTTCCAGATAAAATATGTCGTTTAAATCCATTTTTTTGCTTTTTATGAGTCCTTAAAACTTATCCGGCTGCGTTTGCTAATGTCTCGTTGTGTCACTGTGTAACTGCTGGACATTTCTCCATAGGCACTCATGCTGTTTCCCCAGCGTGAGGCCAACATAAACTTCTTTGGAAATCTCTTCTATTGCCCGACAGCGTTCCCCTGATAATATTAATCTTACCAAACGCATTATCTTAATTAGCCTGGGGCGCATGAGGCAGCCCCCAAACTGGCAACCGAGATTCAGATATATCTCCGGCACTGACTTCCTGTTAAGGGAGCTGACTGTTACTCTGCAGGAATTGACAAGTTAAGATAATATAGTACTTTTTCTCAAATCGCCAAGCCTTAAGAAGTTAAATAGCATGACTCAGCCTTTTAAGTAGACATTTGTCTTATAAAGATGAATCAGGGGAATTGGTTAAAAAAAAGTTGGGCAGTTCTTTATGTGTCCTTATCCTAGACGGTCATATCCTGCCTGTGAGGACGGCAGTGGTATCAAGGGGGTATAGCTCTTATCTGTGGGCTAAAAAACCTCTGTCTGTGTTTATAGTGGAATGCTAAAAAGATGTCTTGTTTGTGTGCATTTAAATTATGTTCATATCTTGCTTATTCCTCCCAAAAGAGTTTTATTAAGAGTGTATTTTGTGCATTTGTAGCATCAAGTAGTTTTTATTTGACGGGTGGAACTTCCGTCTTCTGTTTTTATCGAGCATAGCAACACTGAACATTGAATTTTAGCGTAAAATTAAAAGCAAATGTGAAATTAAAGGCTCTAAATATATATTATAATGTTTTTAAATTGTTACATCCTCAAAAACATACTCAGAGTTGTTTCAGTGACCCTTTATTGTTATTGTTTTCAAGTTCAAAATGCTCTGTTCCACCTTGTGATGTCATTAAGTGTTCCTGCCTTTTACCTTTAGTTCAGTAAGTAAAAAGTTTGTGTGTTAAACTTGTGTGAATGAAATAAAACACAACTCTGGGTGTTTTGTGATGAGGAATTAACATTATAACATAGACAATGGCGTTTTATGGGCCCTTTAACTCAACTAAAATGAATCTAGTCCTTATATATTAACTGTACTGATAGGATAATAGGACTTTTTCATTGTTTTTACGACTTTAGCTTCGTATATACTATGGATTGCACAATGGGTAGTCCTAATAATCTAGTTTTAATAAGCTGAGAATATCACATACTCAGCTGGGAGGCAAGGGACAGTTTTTCTATTATTTACATTGGACTTTGCTAAGAAATATTCAAAAGGTGAACGCACAAATGCTGAATCTGATCATTTGTGACCAGACCCAAGAACTATGGAATTTATTTAGTTTGAATTTTAAATGCCACTGATTTTCTCATATTGAATTTTTTAACTCACGTTTGAATTATTTTTACTCAGAATGGCAGTACATGACATTTTAGGTGTTCACTTTTAAAAACTTAACCTTAACACAAATATTTTCAAGCCCTCAAATATATCAGTCAAAATTCAGAGTGTAAAATTCACTGTGAAACATCAAATTTGCAGGAAAGATCTAAGATGCCAAGGCAGAAGCAATTGATTCAAAGTGATCCGATCTAACAAACAGGTAATGGTGCAGTGAACCAGTCTGATTGGTCAGAATTAGCCTCATCAAAACCTCGTCTCTTTTATTTCGTAAGCGTAAACTTCACTGCAGACGAGAGCAGCCAACAGGAACCAGCCTCTGTCCTCCTCAGTCACACATGATCGATTGCTTCTGCCTTGGCATCTCGAATCTTCACTGTCAAATGTTTCACTGTGAATTTTACTCTCTGGATTTTGACTGTTGAATTTGAGGACTTGGAAATATCTGTGCTGAATATTTAAAAGATGAAATTCTTATTTTGAATTTGAAACATATTGGAAAAAGTATGCTAAAATTCTGAATAAAAATGATTCAAGCTGAGTTTCAGAGTTTAAAAAATCAAAGTGAGAAATTCAACAGTATTTAAAATTCTAAATCTAATGGAAACTATGCAACAGAAATCAATATTTTAACATTTTAACCTGTCTGTATTGAATATTATTGGCCTTTTGGGGGTTTTCAGACTGTAGAATGTGATGGTGTCAGATTCTCGGATGGGGCCAAGAGGCAGTTTTTCCTGTCGATAATGTACTTTGTCATGAAATATCATAAAAGTACTTTCCCAAATATGGAACCTGATCATTTCTATTACTGATTAGACCCAAGATCATGCTATATTAGAAAGATAATGACAATAATTAATTTTATCTGCCCCCTCTGTATTAAATATTGGCCTATAGAATGTTGTCATGTCATCGGAAATCCTATTATTCACAATCCTTAAAATAGGAAAGTAAGAGTGTAGAAAACATGGGGAATCCTGGGGGGAATGCCTTCTTGTCACTATGGCCATTTTTTTTTAGATTACTTGATTATTAATTGAATAATCTTGACACCCATACTCCATAGTTTTATTTTTAGCAGTTTTCCATTACAGCTTAATGTCTCAATTGGCCTAATGTAGAATCTGAAAGTACAACGCACACTTACCTCCAACCACCACGTCCTGTATTCTCTGCTGTCTCATATTCTTTTAATACCTTTCCTTAATTACCCCTCTCCTCATTTCACTGCATCCTCGGCTTCATCCATCACTCTCCTCCTGTGCCGTCCCCGTCCCAGCTGCAGGAGGAGGTGGTGGGTACAGAGCAAAATGACTGTGCACCAAACACATGTGAGAATGTCAGATTTATTTGTCCCTGTGCAGTCAGCTGAAGTAAGGCCGGCCTGGAGGTGTCGAACTGCACACACACTATGCGCACGCACACACACACACACACACACACACACACTACACACACGCACACGAACACACACAGGCTTCTGGAGATGGAGTGGTGTTGTGAGGATGTGGTAGTTAACAGTGTAGAGAGTGATGTGATAGAGAAGGTGAGAGAAGTAGTAGTAGTAGTTGCACTGGTAGTAGTAGTAGTTGTGGTAGTAGTTGTAATTGTAGTAGTAGTTGTTGTTGTGCTAGTAGTCGTTATTGTAGTAATATTAGTAGTGATATTGGTGATGGTGGTGTTAGTAGTAGTAGTAGTAGTAGCAGCAGTTGTAGTAGTTGTGGTGGTGGTAGTAGTTGTAGTATTATTAGTGGTAGTAGTTGTTGTTGTTGCATTAGTAGTAGTAGTAGTAATTATTGTAGTTGTAGTTGTAGTTGTGCTAGTAGGAGTAGTTGTGGTAGTAGCAGTAGCAGTAGCAGTAGCAGTAGCAGTAGCAGCAGCAGCAGCAGCAGGCAGCAGCAGCAGCAGCAGCAGCAGCAGCAGCAGTAGCAGTAGTAGCAGTAGCAGCAGCAGCTGCAGTAGCAGCAGCAGCTGCAGTAGCAGTAGCAGTAGCAGTAGCAGTAGCAGTAGTAGTAGTAGCAGCAGTAGCAGCAGCAGCTGCAGTTAAAGCAGTAGTAATAGCAGTAGTAATACCAGTAGTAATAGGACTATTAGTAGCAGTAGCTGTGGCTGTAGTAGCAGCAGCAGCAATAGTAGCAGTAGTAATAGCAGTAGCAGTAGTAGTAGTAGTAGTAGTAGTAGTACTAGTAGCAGTAGCAGTAGCAGTAGCAGCAGTAGTAGTAGTAGTAGTAGTAGTAGTACTAGTAGCAGTAGCAGTAGCAGTAGCAGCAGTAGTAGTAGTAGTAGTAGTAGTAGTACTAGTAGCAGTAGCAGTAGCAGTAGCAGCAGTAGTAGTAGTAGTAGTAGTAGTAGTACTAGTAGCAGTAGCAGTAGCAGTAGCAGCAGTAGTAGTAGTAGTAGTAGTAGTAGTACATGTGTCTGTTTTTTCATTCCACATTTTGTATAATGAATCCTTTTAGAATAGAACATCTTCACTGTTTTCACTGTACAAATTCATCCTTGATTCATCAGCACATAAAACACAAGGACAATGTAAACAGACGCAGTCGTCCTGGAAACTGTTGTGGCATTGGAATAGTGTTTTATTCTTTATGCAATCGGAAAACATAAAGTACATATATATTTATCTGTCCTTACAATCACAATAAAATGCATTATTTAATACTACGATCAAGTCCCAGGAACGATTTTTTTCTACCACTTTTTCACTTTTTTTTCACTTTTTTTCTAGTTTTTTATATGTGATACTGTGGAACAGTACAGGAAAGTCCACACATCTCTATGGAGTAAATCAGCTTGTAGACTCACTAGAAAAGCGCCCCATTATAGTGGTAGCATATTTACTTGAGCAGTTTTATCTACAATAATTGTTCACCATTTAAAGCAAATTTGAGTGTCCTGAAAAGAAAAGCTGTAAAACTAATTCATTATTAATTAAGGTTGGTATGAGGTCGTCTATGGCTGTTGTATCTATTAGTGTTGTTTGTGTTAGTTCGCCTTCCTTCTGTCACTTCAGTCCTCCCCTTACACTAATGTGACCTTGTGGACTTCATAAAGAGCTTCATATTTCTGACTCATGGTTCCCCAGAGCTCCATAACCCTCCCTGCACCTCGGCTCTGAACAGGACTCTCACCTGGAACAGTGCTCGCGGCTGCTTCTGTCTGCAGGGTAAAAATAGAACCTCTTGATCAGGTTTCATTTTGGGCTGTTTCAAACCCCAACGATGGCGCAGCAAAGACTCCACATTAGCGCTGTATTGTGTGATTTATGTGTTTCTGTTCATCTTCTTTGTAATCTTTAGTATTGCGTATTCGTTGCACATTTGTCCTATTATTTTATGATGCAATTTGTAGAAACAAGCTGCTGGTGTCCTTGAAAACAGGATACGTTCTTATTTGTTATTATATTAGAGTTATAGTGGTCTATTAGATAAAGATCGACCGATATGGTTTTTCATGGCCGATGCCAATACTGATTATGTAGAATCCAGAGTGACCAATGACCTTTGTCGATATTTTTGGGCTGATATATACTTGATTTTTTTTTCCTCCAAAGTAAGTAGGTATTAAGAAAAATGTATCCACATGACTTTTTTTTTTTAACCTCAAACCTAAAACAGAGCTGTGCAATCACATTTTATGGTGTTATCTTGTTGTTTCATGGATCATTTTAGGGAGGAAGTCATCACAGTCAATACTAAATAACGGCCTGTGCTTAAAATGTAAAGCCAACAACCCATATGCTAAAACGTGCAAATATGAGCATGATATATCGGCTAAACTGTCTCCACTGTAGCGCTGCACGAATCCGGTATCGACGACATTATTCAGAAGAAAGAGAAGAAAGAGAGAGACCCCACAAACACCAAGACAAGGACATGATCAACCATTGACTGTATATATGGATGGACATAGCTAACGTGCTAGCCACTAACGAGCTAGCCGCCACGTGCTAAGTAGGAAGCAAGACAGGAGGCTCTTCCGGCTCCTTCCCATTGACTTACATTAAGATCTTGTCACTCGTCTCTCTGCACCTGCTGGACTGAGCCTCGTCATCTTGGTCTTAAAATGTTCTTATTAACCCGCTCTGCATGATCCTGATTTTTTTTTTTGCTATTTTGTTAGTCAAAAACATCCTATTCCTAACATAGAGCCTGGCTCCAGATTCACTCCTGTAGCCGTTAGCATCACGAGCCTCATTTGAGCGATGCTGAACACTATGGGTGACGTCACACTCGCTTACTCCACTTTTTTATACAGTCTGTGTGTACAACGTATTGTTATTGTAATATAAATGTGTATATGTAAATATATGCCGCAGTCGCCAAGCCGATAGCCTTTGCTGATGGGATTTATGTAAAAAAAAATGAACTCAAATGCAAAAGCGACCAAAGCATCCAATGCATTATTCGACTCCTCAACTGATCTCAGCTTAAGAAGGTCACATGTCTTGTTTGTCAGTTTGGGAATAATGGCAAACTTAAATGTATTCACTTTACTGTGCTCTGTGTCTTCTTGTGTAGGTAAAAGTCCGTACCTGATGTTCACCAACCGCCATGAGATCCGGCGCATTGACCTTCTGAAGAGCGAGTATTCTCAGGTGGTGCCCACACTGAAGAATGCTGTGGCTCTGGACGTGGACGTGGCCTCCAACAAGATGTTCTGGTGTGACCTCTTCCACCGCAAGATCTACAGGTAAGAAACAGGAATATAATACTCAAATGCATAGATATAAACTTACCGATGTGCTTACTCATGGGTTTTAAGCTATGGCAATACTCCTTGATGTGTTTCTCTGATTGGTTAATCCACCTGTCAATCATAGACATTGGAAATTAGGGAGACAAGATACAGCTCCAGAACATATTAAGTGTCAAAAGCTGGACAGCAGCTCTAGTAAGTTGCAGTAGTAGTTTATTTTTGCTTCTAAATCAGTTTAAGAACACAGATTTGGACATAAATTCTTGTTCTCCTTTTAAACATTTCTGCCCACTATATTAGATCAGTCTGAACAGCGTATTTTTACGTGATTATTCTTCGGTAGCACTGAGATATCATTTTTGTCCATTTTCACACTGCACTTGTTCAGTCCATTGTTATTTTTACAAACTGGTTATAAAAAGCCCCCCGCGCCGGGTTAATGGAGTGTGTAAGTGCACGGATCAGGACTTTTGAAGGACTAACAGCATCCTCCCAATACACTCCCTATGTCCGTCACTCCCCCATTTGGACATCTATCTTATCTCCCCCACCTGTCCCCCACCTGCAGGCCCGGGGCGTCACTTTGACAGGGAAAAGGTGGCTAAGTTTGTCCTTCACACATCCGCTTATATAGAGATGGTGTATGGGCGGGTGTTCGTCGGTTCGCTAACGGGCGCTGGGAGGGGTTTGAGTCATTACAGCTGAGGCCATATGCTCCATAGTTTTACCGCATCAGTAATCACAATCATCGCTCATTTGCACGCAACTTTACATGAACACAGACGGATGGAGCTGGAGGGACGGTGACAGAGGAAGGACAAATGGAGTTGGTGGTCTCAATTAGCGTGCGGTGAATGTTAAGTTTGAGGTACCCAACTTTTTCCTTAAGTTTGTGAATTATCTTTTCCGCCTCAGGAAGGGCATTGATACTTTACACATTAACGCAGTCCAAAAAGTTTTAACATAGTCTGAAAACTCAAGAAAAATGCACTATATTGAATAAAAAAACACTTTCAGGTCCTTGATTTTCAGCAAAAAGCAGCACAAAACATCTCAGCTGTTGTAGTTCCAGTTAAGTCCGTTTTTTCCGGTCTGATTGTGTCTAAAAGTCGAACAGAGATTCAGACGGAGCAGAGCCTCAGTTAGCATCGCGCCCCCAGTGAATGGTGACGACATCGACTGCAAAGTGTCGAAGCAGAACTCCTACATGGTGTCTTGATCTGATTATAAACCATTTTATCTTTGCAAATCGCTGGCTGATGTTTGGGGATGAGAGCGGATTGGCGGTGCAGGGGTGGCCCACTCTGCTTCACTTTTCTGTCTGGAAAAGCTGCTCCAAAGCCGTTAGTGGCAGCGATTCATGCACGAGGACTAGTGAAGGGTTTGAGAGAGCTGGAACAAGTTGGATCAGGTGCCTGCTGTAACAGAATCAACCAAAAATGTGTGGTTTTCAGATCTCATGTGGGTATGGTGTTTGAACTGATTATTCGAGAACATAAACAGTTGCATTGGGATTTATTACTTTTGCATTTGATCCAACCGTCAACCCATTCCTAAGATGTTATGTATCTGGATTTCTGCATCTCATGGTCTTGTACATGATCTTGGTGAAGACTACATAAACTGAAGGACTAGTCTTCTACTTTTTGATGAAGGAAACCGTAGACTGAATTGGACTAAGGCAGTGTGTCGTCGCCCATAGTGTTCGGCATCAGTAAAATAAAGGTCACGAGACTTGGTCCAGGTCCGTATTAGGAATAGCAATTGATTTATGGATAAAATAGTGAAACAAAACCACCAGGATCATGTAGAGCGGGTTAGTACGAACATTTTAAGCTCAAAATGGGAGTTGATCTCTCCTTCACTGTGGTTCTCCTCGAGGTTTCTCGGTTTTTTCCCACTGGGTTTTTTTTCCAGAGTTTTTCCTTACCGATGAAGGAGGATCTAAGGACAGGAGATGCTGGGACAATTATCCATTTGCCTGCCTGTTGTTGGACATTCTGTATTTTTGAATTATTAATTAATTATTAATTTATTCTGCTTCATTCTCTGACATCTTTGTTTGCTAATTTAACAATTTTGTGAAACCGCCGAGATAACTGTTATGATTTTGGGCTATACAAAAATAAATTGAATTTAATTGAATTTAATTGAAAATGAGGAGCCTGATTGCAGCAGGTACGGGGAGACTGGCAACGTTTTTCCAATCCATAGTGGATTGAAGGAGTCAATGGCCTTTTCCTATTCAGAAAGAATCGGCTGACGGTTTAGCCATGGCCATTTACATATCTTTTGGTAATCCATGAAGCTCCACTGTGTTTTTGAAGTACATACACCCCTTTACCAGACTCACTTTACTATTTCACTGCTCGCAAATTGCTTTTTCTGCACAGCTAATCAACTTAAGTGCTGTCAGTCATAGTTTTAGCTTAATTTTATTTGTTTCACTTTGCGGTTTGCAAGCTCCCTCTGCTGTTGTATTGTTGTAATATCATGGATGAAGTGATTTGACCTATTCTGTTTGCATTAGGCCTTTAAACTGTCTACATTTTAGTTATTCAACATGCATCACTATAACTAAACATGCAATAAATGTAAAACGCTGTTGCAATGCCTTATATAGGATTTAGTTGATTATTGGCTGCAACATATGTGCTTTTCTACGTGTCACAGTGACCTCCACGCTCTTTCCTTTAAGCTAAACTCCCCGCCCATGCACTTGCAGCCTTCCCCGCTCATACATGGAGTTTAACATGCAGCCGGTTAGCCACTTGTTAACTTTACCCCATGATGAAGATGTCTGCTGCAAACAATAATACACTCAATTAAAGATGCAATCTGCTCCCTTCATTTGGGCTCATCTGTCTCTGCCTCATTCTGCCCTCCATCCCTCCATCTCTCCCTCCATCCCTCCATCGCTGTTGGCCCGAGAGCCGGTGAATAATGGTTATGTCATCTCCGGTGGCTTCTGCTGGTGACCATTGGTTTGAAGTACCGACTCCCACAAGAGAAAAAGAACATTGTTTTCCTATAACACGCTTAGAAAATGGAACTTGTTGAGCTAAATTGTGTCGGTGGAATGCAAAAAAATAATAATAAAGTGTCAAAAAGGCTATAATTCTTCATCTAGTGAGTCAGTAGTGAGACTAAATGGTTCTGTGAGGGGTTCTAAACATACGTCCATTAGAAATACATGTAGCAGTTACCATGGTGACACAATGCACACATTAGCAAACTGCTTTAAAGACGTTTTGAAGTCTGAAAACTCAAGAAAAAGCGCAAAATGGATTTAAACAACGCATTTTCAGGAGTTTTTGTGTTTTATTTTCAACAAAAAGATGAGAGTGACCAACTAAACCATCTCTTTATGGTCAGATTGTGTTAAAATACAGCCCAGATTTAGACTTACTGCACTTGAGTAACTTCACACACCCAGGTAAATGACATCAGCAACAAAATATCAATGCATATGTTCTGCTAATGAGGATTCTAGACAATTTAAATAAAATCTACACATATACATTGTTAATAATGGTTGTCAATGATGATCCTTTTTGTCAGTAGCAACATATGGCGTTTACAGAGAACACCAAAGTACATCTGATCAAATTCATTAAGGAATCATAAATGCCACAGAAAATCATCAGCGCAGTAATGTATTTTTGTATTCAGGTTACACAGTGACTCTTAAAAGTGCAATTTTATCAAGTGACATTAACACAGGTTTGGATAATAATCAGGTACAGTTGTATGAACCATAAAAACTTACTGCCTATTCAATACTTCCTGCTTATAAGCGACATTTTGAGTATATTTCACCTTTCAAATGCTATAATATGTACTTTTTATTTGTTAATGGCTATGGAACAGTCTTCTTTTTCCATCATTCTGAAACCCATGAATAGACTAAAAGGAAAAACTACTTTAAAACAAAGTAATTATGTCTTTGCAAATAGTAGCGGTATATTAGTGCATCCAACACTAACACAAGGGAACACACCCATTACTTTACTTTTTAATCATGAATATAGACAGCACGCTTCTAAACCACACTGGAGAAATAGCCTGAATTAGCATCACTGTGAAACAAAAGACCGGCTTTGTCCCCATAGAGCAACATGTCTGTGATGGCAAGTGCTAACACAGCCAATTAACTGCACAATCTGCCTCTCTGCCTGGCTAATCCATCTCTCCCCATCTCAGCTTAAGCGCTATTCTTAATAAAAGCACCTTCTCCATCTGCACCCCCTCCTGTTTAATCGCACAGAGAACAGGTATATTTCAGTATTCGTCTTTTAAAGCGGCGTTTGTTGGGAATAAGATGTTACGAGGAGCAGATAATGGAAGAACGGGAGGAAAAATGAAGGGAGAGATGAAAGAGGGGAAGGAAAGGAGAGGGAGAGGTGGTGTGGTGAGGTTTTTATACAGAAAGACGGGCTGTTGTGTTTAGTGGAGCCGCCAGCTGTTACCGAGAGACTGTTGTGTACCTGAATGCATCGCACATCAAATACTCTATGAAAGGGGTATACGTTGAAAGCTTTGCGTAAAATTTGAAAATGGCATTGAAGTTTTTAATTAGAAATGATCGATTTGGATTAAAAGTGAATTTCCTACCTCTGTATGTTTTATTCTTTTAGTTTCTGGAATGTTTAACTTATGCATCTGAGCCATGTTTGTGTGTTTAACATTGAAAAACTGAAATAAAATATAGAAAGACGAAACTAAATGACTGATTTGCACATTCGCAATGTTGAAGTGATTTGTTGTGAAGGAAACTCTGCATGTTGACATAGACTTTAATTTACTTCAATTGAATTAGATGAGTCTGAAAATCTCGCTGTGTTCTGTGTTTGTCTTTCTGTTTTGTTTTAATTTCGATTTGCAAATAGAGCTTTCCGAAGTGTTAATTTGCTTGTATTCTCTCTTTCTCTCTCTCCATTTTTTCCTTCTAGTTGACAGTGAGCCGAGGTTAAAGTGTGACAACAGAGTGTACTTTAACTGTAGTACTTCAACTGTGTTTAAACAGTTTATTTAACCCTGTTTAAAACTAGGTCACTTTCTGCACCTGTTATAAAATGCTTTCCCCACCACCACAAAGTCTAACATGTTTTTTTCTCTCTTCCTTCCTCCTTCTGCTTTTCTTTCTCTCTCTCTCCATCTTACCCTCCCATTTTCTTCCCCTCTCTCTCTCCCTTTCCCTGTTTTTCTGCTCATCTCTCTTCTTCCTTCTGTGTCTCTGTCTCTCTGTCTTCGTTTTTTTATCCACCCTCTTACGCAATCTTTCAATCTCTCCCTTGTACCTTCTCTTCTCTCCCTGTCTCTTTATCACCCTCCTCTTACTTTTGCTGTTCTCTTCCTCTCTTACTCCCTTTCGCTGTCTGTTCCACTCCTCCTCTCTTCTCTCCCTCTCCTCTTCTCTTTCTACTCCTCTCTCCCCTATTTCTTTCTCACTGTCCATCTTTTTTTGCTGTTTCTCTTCTTCACTCTGTGCCTCTCTCCTCTCTCTCTCTCTCTCTCTCTCTCTATCTCTGTCCCTCTCTTCTCTTCATTTCTCCTCCCTATCTCCCCTCTGTCTCTCTTCTGCCTCCTTCTCTCCCTTGTCTCTTCCTCTTCCCCCCTCCTCTTATCTCCCCCTGCTCCTCTCTTTCCTCTTTTCTAATCACTCTTTCTCCCACCTTTCTTCTTTTCTTTCCCTCTTTTCTCCTCCCTATCTCCCTCCTTCTCTCTCTCTCCCTCTCCTGTTTTCTAATCACTTTCACCTCCCTCTCTCTCTCTCTATTTTCTCTCCCTCCTCCTCCTCTCTCTCTCTCTCCTTCTATCTCTTCCCTCTCTCCTCTTTCTTCTGCTTCCTTCTCCTCTTTTTCCCTTCGTCCCTCTCTCCTTCTCCCCCTCTCTCCATCTTCCCGTCCTTCCTCACTCCTCTTTCCTCCTCCCTCTCTCCATCTCCTCGTCCTCCCTCTCTCCTCTTTCCTCCTCCCTCTCTTCATCTCGTCCTCCCTCTCTCCACCTCTTCCTCCCTCTCTCCACCTCATCCTCTTCTCTCCACCTCCTCGTCCTCCCTCTCTTCACCTTGTCCTCCCTCTCTCCATCTCCTCGCCCTCCCTCTCTCCACCTCATCCTCCCTCTCTCCATCTCCTCGTCCTCCCTCTCTCCACCTCATCCTCCCTCTCTTCACCTCATCCTCCCTCTCTTCACCTCGTCCTTCCTTCTCTCCACCTCGTTCTCCCTCTCTTCACCTCATCCTCCCTCTCTCCACCTCGTCCTCCCTCTCTCCTCTTTCCTCCTCCCTCTCTCCATATCTTCGTCCTCCCTCTCTCCACCTTCTTTTTCCTCCTCCCTCTCTCCACCTCCTCGTCCTCCCTCTCTCCACATCATCCTCCCTCTCTCCACCTCGTCCTCCCTCTCTCCACATCATCCTCCCTCTCTCCACCTCGTCCTCCCTCTCTCCATCTCCTCGTCCTCTCTCTCTCCACCTCGTCCTCCCTCTCTCCATCTCCTCGTCCTCCCTCTCTCCTCTTTCCTCCTCTCTCTCTCCATCTCCTCTTTCCTCCTCCCTCTCTCCACCTCGTCCTCCCTCTCTCCACCTCCTCTTTCCTCCTCCCTCTCTCCATCTCGTCCTGCAGCGCACACATCAGCAAAGCCAGTGAATCATCAGAACAGGTGACTCTGATCGACTCGCTTCACTCCCCGGAAGGCCTCGCCGTCGACTGGGTCCACAAGAACATCTACTGGACCGACTCCGGCGACAAGAGCATCTCCGTGGCAACCGTGGACGGGCGAAAGAGGCGGGTCCTGATCGCCACGGAGCTGAGCGAGCCGAGGGCCATAGCCGTCGATCCCCAGCACGGGTGAGGGAGCAGAGAAGTGAAGGGAAAGTGGAGTTTTGATTTGAGAAACTAGAGTGTGAAAGGCAGGCCGTGACTAAAACATGACAGAAGTTGTATCGCTCAAATGATTGTAGAGACGAATTGGAGAAAGAATTTAAAAGAGTATTTCCACACTATAAAAAGATGAAAATAGATGCTTTCCAAGGCTAAAATCTACAGTTATGCTACATTTCACAGTTTACAACAAGCACATCTGTTATAATCTAAGAAAAAATTCAGTCCATAACATCCCACTGAGACATGAATAGCTCACAAACGCTCACAACAGCTCATATTTTGTCATATGCGACTAAATAAAGACCCAATGTAATGTAACGGCATTGACATGTGAACTATTTGCTAGACAGGCTGACATTTTTTTCATTTTTTTTCATTTTATTTCTATTGCACAAGTGCTGCTCAAATAGATATAACATTAAAAAGTATATACATATATATAAATTGTGGGTTTAAATGCTCAATTTAACCTACACTACACTACAAATAAAAGTAAACCCATAAAATAGCAATGATTTTTTTACATATGCATGTTTTTTTCTTATTTTGTGAAGCAATTTGAATTACTTTGTGTAGAAATCCTGGATGCCTTTCTATGCTTTGTGCAGATTTAAAAAGCCGATTAGAAGCTATAGCTGTTTTAGATTCTTGTTATTCATTGCTGGAGACTGATTCATAAATATCTCAGCCATTTTCTAATTACTAAAGTGACACATCTACACTGTTTATGAGAAAATAGTCGTATTGTTTAATGTACAACATCGTGTTATGTTTAACAGTGATTGGAGATTTTATAGACACTCTTTACTAAAGCTTATCTCAGTGAATTAAAATACATACAATAGAATTTTATTTGAGGTGCAATGGTGAATTGTGTAGCAAATGCTTTTCCCCATGGAGATGTTATTGTCTAAAATGTTTCACAATATGGGATTAAACTTTTCTATCTTCATGGAGACCAAACCAGATTAAGTTACAGGTCTGAAGAGAGGCGCACAGTCACAGTGCTTGTTTTTCTAGGTATTTTTGAGCTATAAAACCACCTGTAATTGAATAAAGATAGAGCTCTAAGATAGAGCTGTTTAATATCATACTGAGGAACATTCCAGGCGGAGCAGTGACGTATCTATAGAAAAAAGCAGGTGACGAACCCTCAAATCAAAAAAAAAACCTCTAAAAGAAGCATGTAAGCCAATGATCCTGTGTTCTGATGTCTGCACAGGTTTATGTACTGGTCGGACTGGGGAGAACACGCTAAAATCGAGAAGGCCGGTATGAACGGAGTGGACCGGCAGATTCTGGTGTCGCAGCACATCGAGTGGCCCAACGGCATCACGCTGGGTAAGGAAACCACGTGGAAGGTACATCTGAGAATGTTCTGCAGGGTTAAATTTGTGTGTATGGTATAGAATATTTTGTCCTTGGAAAAGAGTCTGGGTCTTGTGGGTTTGTGTGGGATCTATATGATTGATTGATTTGACTATTATGATGTACAGACCTGTTTTGAAGGTCACACAGGCTTGTACATAATAAACATGTTCAGCTGCTCGAGTTTGCACGTGTGGTAGAGGAAGGTTAGTTCAACAATGCAACTTGATTTGACTTTTAAAGAATAATGTTGGGGTAACTGAATTTATTGTAGATTTGGCAGAACTTTGGTGGTCAGTTTGGCTGCTCTGTTCAAAATCTTCACTCTGATTTATGTGGTCACACGCAGCCAATAAAATAATAGCATGGTGGAGTTTATAGGTTCTGGTGCACAGATCCATGTTTCCAAATACTCATTTACAAGTTAAAAACTGCATCAGATTATTAATTAAAATCTTCTGCATGAATAAACTCTAAACTCTAAACTCTAAACTCTAAACTAACTTTACAGCATAAACCATAACCATTATATAGCCACACCAGCCCCTGTGAGATTGTAATGTGTTTAATGCAGCTTTGCATATATTTGTACACATTTTATAGAAATTAAACTTAAAACCACATGGCTAATTTGCATAAACAGTAAGCACTGAAAAAATCAGCTAGCTCTTGGTGCTGATGCAGACAGCTTCTGTCAGACTAAATAACAGTGGATTATAGGGGTTCTTTCTGTGACACAGGGATGTTCTGCTGATGGTAAGTCTGTTCTGTGTGTGCATCGTGCTGGAGATGGTTCATGTTAAACCTGTTGTTGTAAATTGCTGACAATCTGCATAGCAACAGGAGAGCAAGGGGGCGGGGCAGAGCGATGGGGTTGGGCAGAGCTACTAATACAACAAGCCTCAACAAACTGACTTTTTCTTTGCATTGAAAATTACATTTTCAAATAAAGATTATCGCATTCGTGTCCTGAAAAACATTTGCCAAACTCTTGAAAATAAAGTATGTTTTTAAATGATAAGCAGAAGTTACCTGTCCAGAGGTAATTTAGTGATTAGCACGTCTTTAGACCCTTGTCTGCTTCAGTGCACACATAGACCGCCATCCCAGAAATCTCTGAGAATCTCTCCTTCACTCCTTTTCCCCTTCTCTTTTTCTTTCAGCAACTTCAAAAACTGACTTTCGTCTGCGAATAACTAGTTAGAGGATTCTTGTCTGTCACTCATAGACAGTACAAAAAATAGTGTTCAGCGCCTCTCAAATGAGGCTTACAGTAGCAAATCTGGAGCCAGGCTCCATGTTAGGAAAGGAATTTTTTTGACTAACAAAATAGCAAAAAATAAAAAAAATCAGGTTCATGTAGGGTGGGTAAATAAGAACATTTTACGACCAAGATGACGAGCCTCACTCAACAGGTACAGAGAAGAGCGACAAGATCCTAATGTAAGTCAATTGGAGCCGGGGTCAGAAGAAGCCAGAAGAGCCTCCTGTCGTACTTCCTATTTGGCACGTGGCGGTTAGCTCGTTAGCTATGTCCATTCATATACACAGTCTATGCTGTCACTGCAACAAACTTTGTGCTAATTGCAAGGAAGCTACAGCTCAAAAAAGCCTCTAAGAACTGCTGCATTGGTTTAGTAAACAGCATCTTGCATCTGGATTGCGTAAGCCACGTAATCCTAGCGCACTGGCGAGTCAGTTACACTAGAAACGTAGGGAGTTTGATTAACAACTTCACTCTTTTTGTTTTGGTCACCATAATTACAAGGCTGCTGCATGTCTGTAATGCTATTTTGAACATTCATTGACAATTTGAAATAAAATAAATCCTCCATACAGTCTTTAAATCCTAGTTTAGTCCCAGTTTTGATGTGGTGAATCTGCAAGTGTAACCCATAGACCGTTCATATAAATGGCCTCCACATGTCAAATAGGAAGTGTTCACGGGGGCACTTCTGACTCCAGTTGACTTTACATTGGGAAATCGTCACGCCTTTCTATTTAACTTTTTATAATGTTCTTGTTAACCCACTCTACATAATCCTGGTATTTTTATTTCGCTATTTTGCATGTAAATGGATTCCTGGCTCCAAATTCACTTGTATAGCTGCTAGCCTCATGAGCTTCATTTGACTGGAGCTGAACACTATGGATGACTTCACACTCCCTTAGTCCACTTCTTTATACAGCCATGTATAAGCTGACCAATACTAGACAAAAACTTCAAATCGGTTCAACTGCCTGTATGTTTCTCATCACAATGTCCCACCAATACCGTATAATTCCAGAAAGTCCAGTTTGCAGAAAGTTTTAGACAAAGTTACAATGTTCTTCTGGACAGAGACAGAAATTTCAATGAATACAAAGCAGTGAGCGAGCAGAGGAAAGACAAAAGGCATTATGCGGGGGTAAAAAGCCAACTCTCAGTGCAACAATCGCGGAGTGCCTCTTATTGTCATAGCTCCACTGGCTCTCATCAATCAAGCCGGCCAACACAGACGCCAAATTAATACGCCAGACGCCCTGTGCCATCAATACCTCCCATCATGCTTTGCAACTCTCTCCGCCACACACGAGCCAATTTCCGCGCACTGCCCTTGCCCTGAGGAGAACCAAAGTGCGGCGCCACTCAAAGCAGTGGAGGATTCGCGCATCTGTATGAAAACAAATTATTTTTTGGGAGTAAGGCGAAGGAGAGACGAGGCCCGGCTTAGACTTTAGGTGACTGCAGAGAGCGAGGGGGAGAGGAGTTGTTTTTCTCCTATTGATTTCACCCGGGCCAGCTGATTGAGGGGGCACTTATGTGTAAAACTACTGCGCTCTGTCTGTGAGGTGGATTAGAGGCAACTGTAGTCTGCGGTTTCATTCATGCAGGCTCCATTTAAAGTTAGGACAGAGTAAAGCGAGGCCTGGCAAAAGTGTAGTAATCAAAACAAACAAAACATAAAGAAAAAGACGCTGAAAAGTATTATAATATAGAAAGTTCAGAGATGGATTTTAGAGTATCACCATCTAAATGCATCATCTAAATAAGTTTAGGTCGAAGTCATGGGCAGGCAGTTCAGTACTACAAATAATTTACTGCAGAGAGAAATTTCTTTAAAACTTAAATCCAAAGTTATTCCTCACTTACCTTTTGATTTCAGGGCATCCTAATTATTCACCACAATGAATTTCGAAGCTCTTTTCACAACTTCCAAAGACCAGAGCCACAGTAAAACTATCGACAACTAGCATGCTAACTTCACAGGTCCTAATAATTGGACAATAAAACTTAAATATTATTTTAAACACTATTTTCTGGTTCCTCGACAAAAACATGAGCGGTGTTTTGTTTCATTCACACATAAAAAACACAAACTCTGCATATTTAGTTCTTCTCTCCTATGGAAATGATTCTGTTCCACTTTGTGATGTCACATGATAATACAGGAAGTGCTTCGCTATGTTTTTTAAACTCAATAAACCTTCACTAGAATAATTTGGATGATTTTCAGGCCTGACCAAGATGCCGAGCCTCACTCAGCAGGTACAGAGAGATGAGCAACAAGATCTTAATGTAAGTCAATTGGAGCCGGGGTCAGAAGGAGCAGGAAGAGCCTCCTGTCGCACTTCCTATTTGGCACGCGGCAGCTAGCTCGTTAGCTATGTCCATTCACATATACAGTCTATGCTGTCACTGCAACAATCTTTGCGCAAACTGCGAGGAAGCTACATCTCAAAAAAGCCTCTAAGAACTGTTGCATTGGTTTAGTAAACAGCATCTTGAAATTGCCTATAACTACTGAACTAATGATGAAAAGTAGCTGTTAACTTGAAAACTACCACTTTATGACATCACAAGGTGGAATAGAGCATTTTGAGCTTTGGAGACGTAGACAAACTAATAATAAAGATTTACTCAGACATGTGAAAATGAAACAAAACACAACTCAAGGTACATTATGGTATGTATGCGTTATAACGGCTTAAAATGAGTCAATTTTGCATAATAATATATGACCTTTAAATACATTTTCTTTTTTTATTTTATTAGGAATGTGTGTATCTAAACTGTATTAATCATAGTGCTATGTGACCAATGACTCTTTCGTCTTACGCAAGTCAATAAAAGTTAACAAATACATCCAAGAGTTCACAGATATTGAAATTGAAATGCATAATTCCATCGGGCTTTAAAGGTCAGTATAACATAACAGGGTTGAAGCACAGTCGAGTTTCCCTGCGCTAAGTCTAATCAATTCGCCGGAGGCCACATATCTCTACGGTAACGGAGTCAAACGGCAATATCCCGCTCGCACATGTGTTAGCTCAGAGCACGCCACAAACCACTGTCAGGAAAGATTGATGACTTGGCTAGTGGCCCATGTATTCATACAGCTCTCACCCCGGGCTTTTCTCTGGCCGCGACCTCCTCTTCTGGCGCTTTACAGACGTCCCTCTTGTCCACTACACTTTTACTCGTTTTTCGTTTCATTTTCCTGGGTTTGTTGACTTGATCCACTCTGCTTTTCTTTCCCAGACTTGTCCAACAGACGTCTGTACTGGGTGGACTCCAAGCTGCACCTGCTTTCCAGTGTGGATCTGAACGGAGACAATCGCAAAGTGCTGTTATCCTCCACTGACCATCTGGGACACCCCTTCGCTCTCACTGTTTTTGAGGTACACCAAATGTTTTATTACCTATAATTAAAACCAGAAACAAGTCTAGAGATCTTGAACGGTCTGCTGTTGCCAAAAATCCAATATCCTACTTGCATATAATACGATTTTGCAGTTTTAGATGATGCAAACAACATAAAGTATAATATATTGATGCACAGAACTAATATTGAAACTACTTTATGCAGAATAACCCCAGTAAACCTATTTATAAATATATCATTAAAAGACTTGAGCTGCAACAAGCACACAGCAAAATGAATCAATAATTAGCCATAAACGTTATTTATTTTACACTTTACATCTCAAATCTTATTGTATTACATAAAAATTGTTAAAAACTCCCCACTATTGCAAAGAAAATGTGCACACGATAAATACTGATGCCCAAAATGATGTTCCAGCTTTCATATATTGAACGAAAAGTCAATATAGTAATTATCGTGACAGGCCTGCTAAATACTAATCTAATTTAAACAAATTAAATTAACTTAATATAGTTAGTTTCAAAGCTCATTTCGATTTGTAGCTGTGTCTTGTCTCTTTTGCACAAACATGCAATTAGTGAAAACATGTTTAGTTGCCCGTCAGACATTTTTATGGTCCGTTTTAAAATTGTATAAGCGACCATGATCCTTTTAGTGCCTCCTCTAATTCTTGTTTTAATAATTAATGATTCTGCAATTTATTGTTTTAATTTAGCAAAGGAAAATAAACTTAAACTGGAGAATTCTATGCATTTTAAAGTGCAGACCTTAGTCCATTTCCTCCATAATATAGTATTTATTCACGGGACAAACTAGGCATGCCCCAAAGGAACTAAATAAGAAATGGTGTTGAGCTATACTTTCATAAATTATACAATGTTTTCTGCAGTTGTTTACATCTAGTAATTTCTCTGCCTGATTCCACACGACAAAATCCCAGTCGTATAAAAGCCCAAAGCCTGGAGGGAAGCGTAAAAACTGTATATTTACATAGAAAACCAAAAATGTCCAATGAGCCAATCCTCTTTCAGGAAAAGTATGTAGTTTTGTGCAGTCTCGGAGAAGAAATTTGACTATTTTTCTGTTTAAGGGCCCATATTACGTCATTTTCTGATCTGTTCTAACATTGTTTCCTCATCCTAAACATACCCGGAGTTGTGTTTTGTTTAATTTACATAATAAACACACAAATGCTGCATATTTAGGCTGAGAAACCACTTTGTTCTACCTAGTAATGCCACGTGGTAATACAGAAAGCGCTCCATTGTGTTTTTAAACTCCATTTACTAGAATCATCTGGATAATTTCAGATGGAATCTCCAATTTCTACTAAAATAATGGTGAAAGGACTTGAAAACTACTATTATAAAGTGGAATAGAGCATTTTGAGCTTTGGGGATGTAGACAAACAAATTATAAAAGCATGCAAGTATGTTTTCGATGACTTTATAACATTTTAAGGTGGTATAAAGCCCAAAAGAGTCTATTTTGTGTAATAAAGAACCTTCAAGTGGCACTGATCGTAAAACTGGGTTGAGAATGGATCAAGATTTTTCAATATGAGGGAAAAACGTGTGATTTATTCTCTGGCATATCGCCCGGCCCTAACCCATCGTTACAACTGCTGCTGTTTCATTCATTTTACATTATTCACTGATGCACGCAGAAGCCAGTGGTTAGAGCTAATCCAAGCTGATACAGACCAGGTTGTGGAGGAGTGGCTGTGAAGTGTGATCAGTGGGACTCTCCTCACTGCTTTAGCTGTGTGACGGAGGGAAGTGAACACACAGGGACCATCCATCATGTAGCTCTGTGTGCACGAGCGATGTGGCAAGTGTTCGGAACATTGTAGGGGCTGAAACCTGAAATCTGACTGATAAAATTGTAGCTTCTTAAAAGGCTAATTTTACACTATTTTCTGATGTTATAATGTTTCCTCGTCACAAACATACCTGGAGTTGTGTTTTGTTTCATTCACACAAACTGAGGAAACTCCATACACTTTCATTACCTTTCATTTTAGAGTTTTAGTGCGCACGCTTTGCGTTAAGGCGTGCGCACTAGTTATTAAAAGTGAGGGAACATCTTAAAACGTGTTTTATATCCAAAGCGTGGGAGCACGTTAGAACACATTCCCTCACTTTCCATGGTGTGGAACTGGGAATGACATGCGCAATACAAACTTCCGCGAATCATGCAGAAGGAAGGAGCACATCCGTCACAGGTGTGTTCCAGGCACTTTGCTGCATCCAGCAGTGCCGTGGAGGTAGTTGTTCCCAGGTCAGAAAAACTACGACGGCGAAGCCCATTCTCTCTCAGGACTCTCTTGAGGTGTCTCAGACTTATAATAAAGCCATGTTGGGATGCAAGTGCATCAAGGATTTCTTTGTATCTGAGTCCAATATTAAAATATAATAAAATAGCATCTAGTATTTCCGGAGCTACTATGGTGAGCTACAGCCTGTGTGTACGTGTGTGTAGCAATGAGATCAACCAAAACAAGGAGACTGTGGATTCTAATTAGTCAGGGAACTACCCTTAACGCAGGCACCAGTTATAACCCGTGCGACTCCCGGAGTAATACGTTATTAGCCGTAATGTGGACAACATCAAATCGGTTGGAGGTTAAACACAACCAAAGGTCATACATAAGGCCACTGGATTATAAGGACACTGTGGATTTTTGAGAAAATGTAATGATTTTAGATGCGCCTTATAGTCCGAAAAATACGGTAGTATCATTTGGATTATTTTGAACTAAAGCTAAAACGTAGCTGTTAACTTGAAAACTTTAAACCAACATGTGGGAATGAAACAAAACTCAACTCCAGGTATGTTTTTGATGAGATAACAGCTTTCTAACATGGCTTAAAGCTCACGTGAGTCAGTAATATAGGATCTTTAAATATTATTGGCCTTTAAAATGTTATAATTCCTTCCAAATCTAGCAATGCACACTGCCATCCTTATATTATCCTTATGTCATTTTATTTTTAGATTAATATCATGCTTTAAAGTTCAGATGTGGGTTCAAATCTGTTACAGTTTGGATTTAGGAATTTAACAATGAACCAAGTAGTTTCTAGGAACTCATAATAAGTCAATGTAATATCCCCAAAAAGGATGAAAACCCAACATGCGTCTGTGCAGCGGGAAAAGTTCATGCGTGGAGACGAATGGCGGTGCTCCTCTGCTCTCAGTTCTGTTCTCGAGCCGAAACAGATCAAATTAAAAATGTGTTAGCGCCACAGCAGGTTGTCCCTATCCCACTGACTAATAATGAGGAGTTTGAGTGGGAATTATGGAGTGAATGGGCCACTGAAGATTTCCATTTTTACTACATGAATGAGACACTGGCAAAGCAATGGTTTTACGCACTATGAAATGAAAAGTTGAACAGCTTTCTCCCAGAGTGAAACAGATTATACACAAAAGGTCTGATAACTTTTGGACATAATTTTGAAATTCTCTTGCAAACCTCAACTAATACAACTAATACTAATGACTTGCTTTTGATCAGTGCTTCACAAACTATAATGCAAACTTTTTAACAGATCGGTGTCCAGTTTTTGTAGTTCTTTGAAAGCCAATTACTACAATATGGAGGTGGCACTTGGTTTGAAATTTTTGGCACACCAACTACTTTATAACACTGAGACAAACTGTAGACTCCAATATACATTTTAAGAAGAGTTTGGTCACTTTATTTGTAATGAACTTCTTGGGATTCTGAAGGAAAAAAAATCACAGTTTGGTACGTACGTAGGTTTTGAGGTTATGGTTCGGCACAAAATGCAAAACCAGGTGCTTGTTTATTTGTGTTTTTATTAAACCAACAATTTGTTTTAACATTATACAAACAGGAAAAAAAAAAAAATGCAAAGTGCTGCAAAATAACGCAAAATAATGCAAAGTGCTGCTACGTTTAAATAAAATATTCTCAAATAAGCCACAAATGTATGAGATATTATAAGAAAAAAAATTATTTCTTTTAAAAAGTAAACAAAAATGATCCACTGCGCAGATCAAACCAAATGTTTCCAAACACTATTGTACAAGTTCTACACTGCTAAATTAAAATTAAAATCTATTAAAGTCTTCTGCATAAATAAACTCAACTTTACAACATATAATACATAATCACCATAGAGCCACATCAGCATGTTTGATAATATAATTCAACCTTTGCACACATTGGTTTACATTTTACAGAAATGGAACGTAAAACCGCATGGCTCATTTGCATAAGCCATAAGAGCTGGAAAACATACACAAAACGGCTTGCTCCTTGTGTGCTGATGCGGTCGGCGTCTGTCGGACTAAAGCACAGTGGATTATATTTGTTCTTTCTGTGATTAGTTCACCGTGAGACGTCACCTCCACATGGTCTCAGTGGGGTGTAATTGCTCGAATCATGGACCAGTTCTCTCATGAATATTAAGCCCACCCCAATCACGGACGAGTTCCCTTGTGAATATTAAAGAGCTGAGACCTGCAGTGGCAGAATGTAAAGAAACAAAAATGCAAACCAAACGTCCCAAACTGAAACTGTTCGGCCCAAGTACACACTGTTACACCCCTATTGACGGGTGATTGAAGTACCATATTTTTTGGACTATAAGGAGCACCTAAAATCATGACATTTTTAAAAAAATCAACAGTGGCCTTATAATCCAGTGGCCTTATGTGTGACCTTTGGTTGTGTTTAACCTCCAACCGATTTGATGTTGTCCACATTAGTCTAATAAGGTATTAGTGGGCGAGTCAGGAGGAGTAATATGTTGGCGACATATAGGGCGACTGTGCAACATACCGGTAGTTCTGCCGTGTGCTGTACAAGGACCCAAAATGCACCTGTTAAGAGACATGCACCATGCAGATTTCAGGTTTTGTATTTTTGTGTTAAAACTGAACAATGTTGAGAGGGATCCGGGCATGTTTGATGCCCAAATCACCAACTGTTAAACTTGTATTTTTGTGTTAGCTACAACTGAGAGTTATTGTAAATGACCTGAATAAAGTTCGATTTATCCGACACACGTTTTGTTTCTCTTATTACGCCTTATAATCCGATGCTCCTTATGTGTGGACAATGACACAACTGACATATTATTTGATACTGTGCCTTATAATGCACACTTTATAGCCCGAAAAATGCGGTATAGAGCGTGGAATATAACATCAATACTGGCAGATGTCCATAGAAATGAACTGGCAAAGATGCTAAAAAATGTAAAGAGCCGACAACTCAATAGGCTTCTGGGTTACTACTATAGTCCATATACATCGACTCCTCTTGACTTTATAGTGAAAAATTGCCACCTCTGTCTGTAGCTGCTGCAGTGAGCCTTGTCATTTTCATCTTAAAATGTTTCTATTAACCCATTCTACATGATCCTGGTGTTTTTAATTTTCGCAATTTAGTATTTAGCAATTTAGCATTATGGCTGACGAAACAATTTGAAGTTCTATTCCCCATCTCCCCTCTGGCGTCTCTGCACGAAAACACCATTGCATTGTCAATCTAGTGCAAGTCAGATTTTTAATATAGGAAAATGGAAAGGAAAAGGAAAGGAAAAGACAATATGCATCCGTCATCTTCCCTCACCAGCTGTATTTTATCATATGAAAAGTTACACAATTCTATTTGGTCGCTATCGTTTTAAGAATTGATCAAAACTGCAACTGCAAATGTCCCACTGTAGCTTTGAACGGCCCATGTGGGATACTCTGGCAAAGTGGTCAGTCTCATATTACACTAATTAACATGCCAGCAGGTACCTGGGTCTGCACTGCAATAAATGGACGAAATAGAGTGCAAATGCAATATTCAGATGCAGAAATAGCATTCTAATACCTCCTCTGTTCTTTCTCAAAATTAGCCACATGAATAATGAAGAGGAAAATAGCTTGAAGTGAAGCCATCAATCAAACTGTGGACTAATTGGAGAAACAACATTAACTTCTCTGCCCAGGACTAGCTCTGAATAATCAGCGTGGCGTCTGTTGCATATTTGGCTTTTCATTAATTCGTCGTTTTTCACGGGTTGGCTGGAGGGCGCAGGCTGAAGATTAGCCTGGGTTTGGAAGGACGGAGTAAGGAGAAGAATCATGATTAAAGGAAAAACAATGGCAATCAGACAGGAGCAAACAGGCCCAGAGAAATCAGAATACTTTTGGAGTTAAAAGGCAGCGGGAGATGTGCGAAGGTGGAGAAACGAGCATCCATGTGAGAGCAAGAGTCACCAGAGCTGCTTTTGGTCCCCTTTAATGGGACCACAAAACAAAAACAAGCTTGAATCACACATAGTACAATGCAGCTGCAATTATTTTTGGAAATGTCCAAACTAACAAGGATACTTTCTTTTGTTATACCAGTGTTCCCTGTGTGAAGAGGTTTTTATATGGTATCCATGCATGTTTGAGTAATCTAGTGATCTCTCTCAGGCCCCATTCGAACCCTCCCTACAGGTAAAAATATAAAAATGTCCAAATCTCACACCCACAAGCCTCTGTCATTCATGTTCCCGCACAGGAATTTATAAATATTCAATAGTATGATACCACACAATATACTACAACTTCACAAACCTGATGCAGTATGCAGTAGTTAAACAGAAAAGTTGTTAATCCATTGTTTTAGGGTGAATATTGCATTTTTAAAACAATACTAGCTAACAGAATGATCTATATATTGTGTTGAAGTAAAATACCTCATCTTTAAACAAATGTAAAACGATTCAAAATGTTCAGAATGATCAATAACAATTATCAGATCTTAATGGAGTTGTGGATTCTTAGAGTAATGTTTGCTACTTTAACATTATTGAGAGACATTAAGGTTTTAATTAACCTATTTATTAACCTAATTAGTGGATTACGGCATTTATATTTATATTAAAAAACATACAATTAACAGAGCACCAAAAAGTCAGGACAGCAGTTTTTTACATCAATTTTTTCAGCTTCATATTTAAGTTTTTTATGGTTTTTTTAAGCTAGTTTTCCCAAAAACATTATAAATCTGTTGAATCGGGAAGATCCACTGTATTATGCACAAATGGATCTGTTCAGGTCAACTCTGATATTATCTTATCTATTTAATATTTGCTCTCACTTTATTATGACTTATATTTTAACTATGCCAGTTTTTATTTTGAAAATCTCTTAAAGTGACCTGGAAATCATCACTGGATACATTTCTGTGTAATCCTTCAATTATCCAGGTATATTATCCATATCTTCCAAAAAATTTACACCACTCTGCTTAACAAAACCAGTAATCTGACCATAAATAAAAAGCCACTTGGATAAACTGGCCTTTAATCTTGCCTAACCACTCTTTAACTCGCTTTATAATTGGAAGGTATTTTTATTATTATTATTGTTCAAACTTTTGGCTCGGCTCACACAATTGTATTTTCTTTCGCTTTGCCACACTGGATGGATTTCAAGTTTACAGATTGGCTGCGTAGTGAGTCAGACGGTAGCAGCAGCAGTAATGGACTGTACTAAACACATTATACACCACAGCACCAACAGTTTATCATGATTTCAGATGGTGGAGCGGGCATGACAATTATTATGTGTTACAACTGGATATAGGCAAAAGGATATAAATGATGCCGTGCTGTGGATTTGCTTATGGAAATGGAGCTGTAATCTGTCATTCATTTTCCATTATTTCAGGGGGACAGCGGCTCAGGTAGTTTTCTTACAATAGGACAGTTTGTGGTTCAGCTACAACCAGTGCGTACATACATAGTGCCGTTGTGTTCTTAAGCAAGACAATCCCGCCACCTACTTTACTCCTTTGTGCACTTTTAATCATAAGAGCGTTACCATTAGGGGCGTAACAATAACTGAAATATCGTGATATCGTATCGCCAAAAGTTTCACAATAATATCATGGGCCATTGCAATACATCAAAGTATTTTGCTTAAATTCATTGTTGTGGTGTAGCAAAACAAAAAATAAAAAAACAGGGAACTAGATGGATCATGATCCTTTGGTATTTCAGTGCAGCCGACGTGTAGAAATAACTTTTAAACCTAATTTTTGTATTATAACAGTGCCAAAGGTTTATCATGGCATTTTAAAAGTAAAAAGTGGCATGTTCACAATTTTGTAAACCACAAAATATCGTACTGGAAGATGCATATCGAAAAAATATTGTACTGTACTGAGCAATGAGGATATCTTTGCGGTGTAACAAAACAAAAAAATAAAAAAAAACAGAGAGCTAGATAGATCATGATCCTGGTATTTTAGTGCAGACTATGTGAAAAAATAACTTTTAAAGCAAATTTTTGTATTATAACAGTACCAAAGAGGTATCATGGCATTTTAAAAGTAAAAAGTGGCATTGTAAACCACAAAATATCGTAATAAATATCGTACTGGAAGATGCATATCGAAAAAATATTGTGGATATCGTTACATCCCTAATGTTTAGTCGTTATTTGAATTTTGCACTTCAACTTCAAAGACTTTTCAAGCTGTTCAAAATGTCACTGATATAAATATGACAATAAATGCAGCAAATGGTCAAAGCATTTTATAATGTCAGTCTTATTATGTATAATAGTGTAATGTTGTGAGCCTCCCCACCGTATCGTAATCTTTTCCATGATATTGCAATAAATATCGTACCGTCATACAATATTAGGTTCATACCGTGGTGTCATATCGTGGGACTTGGATATCGTTTCCCCTCTAGTTTCCATTCATTATTAGTTTTCAAATTAACAGCTACACTTTTTCACTTTAGTTCAACAGAGATCGGTAATTCCAGGTCTGCATTTATCCAAATGATTCTTGTGAAGGCGTATGGAGGTTCAAAAACACAGTGGAGCACTTCCTGTATTGCCTAAATATGCAGGATTTATGTGTTAAATATGTGAATGAAACAAAACACAACTCCGGGTATGTTTTTGATAAAGAAACAGCATTATAACATACAGTAGATCAGGAAATGGTGTAATATGGGCCGTTTAAGAGGTTCCTAAATGTAGCTGCTTCTTCTGAGACTTAAACCCACCTGTTACAGAGGTCGACCAGTAGTTATGTTTGAGCATAGAACTGCATTAAAAAGACAAGCACAGAATCATAACAACATGACAACTTCGGCTTATTGTCACAGGAATCTGATCATAATTCATTTTTATTGCCATTTCACCCAATCCTAGTCTGATCCCCTCTGCACCAGGCGGCCTTGAAGTGTATAGTGCTCCTACTATGTGTCATTCTTATCAAAATCTCACTCATAACCTATATTTTTGCATTAGGCGTAGTCTGCATCGTGAATCCCATCGCGTTCCCTTAGCCGACTTCTAACTATGCAGCAGACGTCGCAGCCTTCCTAACCGTGTGTCAGTCAAAAACTCTGCGTTCGTGTGATGCTTCTTCGGGGACCAGATCATGACAAAAATCTCAGTCTTTTTTTGACTTGATGCGAGGAAGACTTCACATCAATTTAGACGTGCCGCCAATTTTTTATCCAAGCTAATGAACAGAAGGTCAGGTCTTAACTCAAAGGTTTTTCAGTTGCAAGATGGTGACAATGCCTCTTTAGTCTCTTATTTGCAAAGAAACTTAAATTAGCTTGTGCATGTTTGGGGTGTTTTTGACTGAAACTGAAACTTCCAGCCCAAATTGCAGGTTAGATTTGTGGTAGATTGTGTAGATTATGTTGATTAAATCCATTAACCATGTAATCAAAGGTTTACTGTGTACCTTTTCTGGAAACGCTATTGGTTTTCTGAAATTATTTGCCTTTATTCTATTACTGGTGTTTTCAATGTTCAAAAATACCTTTAAAAACATGTATTATTATAGTGAGTGGGATCACCTCTCCACAGATCAGACTTGTAACTTAGCTTGGTTGTGCCACATGGAGATATATTCACGTTTAATGCAAAACTGTGGAACATTCCAGGTATAGAAATCACTTTGGAATCAGATGGCTGACCCTAGACCAGTGCGTTCCCTTAGCTCAAATCTAACTGCAGGAATCAGGTGGCTGACCCTAGACCAGTGCAAATCTAACTGCAACAGACGTCGCCTTTCACCGCGTGTCAGTCAGAAACTCTACATTCTTGTGACGGTTCTTCGGGGACCAGATCATGACAAAAATCTCCTTTTCCGATTTGACCCACGAAAGGCTTCACGTCCTTTAGACGCGCCGCCAGCTCCAGACATGCTCCGCTAATGTGATGCGGTGGCCGGCTGTCAGGAGGCTGCGCGTACGCAAGCGCCGACACATCCGCGCAAACGTGGAGGAGACAAAGAGGGCGACCTGTGAGTGTGCGGAGGTCAGAGCCAGCGACAGATGCTGAGATTGACTTTGGAAATTGAAAACAAAAGACTCGGGCTCAGACAAATAGAGAGGAAACGCATTAATTATGAGCTTGAAGTCAGTTGTAATATTAATAATAATGTCCTTACTCTTCCATCCATTTAACAATTCCATTAAGCTTTGATCTTGCACCTCAACTTCATTATCTTAAAGTCGCACTATGTAACTTCTCAGGCGGTCATCTGCTTGTCTCCATGGAGATGTTAATGATGTTAATGCGTTACATCATCTATTGTATAAGATAAGTGCATCTACCTTAGGTTTTTTCAACTACAGGTGAAGTAAGTAAGGTTAATTCCTTCTATGAAACATTCTAAGCAAAGATTAAAACGTTCCCATGGAGACAAGCTGATGAACCAGAAAAGTTACATAGTGTATCTTTAAATCCAAACTGAGAAATGTTCTGGAGATTAAAATCCTACGCTGGCGAGTGAGTGGTTTATTTTTTTATGTTTTATTGATTTATTTGATAGGGACAATGCACATTAATGAACATAAGTATAAAACAAATGTAAATATGCCAGATTTTAGCTACAAAGCTCATTTTCATCCGTAGTCCCTCGGCAGACAAATACATAAAAATACAACACACAACACAAGCAGCACAAACAAAAGTCTAGTGGTCACATGACTGGTTGGTTTTCAGCCATAGTTTGAGTTGTGTTTTAAAGCTGATCAGTGTCGGGCTCCTGTATGTGCAGAGGAGACTGGTCCAGATGTTAGTGGCCCTCACAGAGACACTGTTCTGTCCAAAAGTGGTTCTTCTGTGGGGACCTCACAGTCTCCTCTGGTTTTGGGACCACTTGACGTCTTAGGTTTGAAAAAGACAGACATGGGGGGCGGGGCTAGTCCATGTAGGGGGCGGGGCTAGTCCATGTAGCGCTTTATAAATCAAGCAAACATACTTAAAATTTATAATATGTTCAAAATTTAAAAGATTGTACTTATTTAAAATATTACATAACAGTAACAGTGGTGAGAGACCAGCTTGTAATGCAGCATTCAATATGGGATAAAATCATTGAGTGAAGAAACATTCTAGCAGCACCAAAACCTGATTAGCAGTGGTATTCAAAATATCATCAAATTTCCCCCTTTCATATCTTGATTGAATTGCATAAATACACAAATACAAATCTGTAACATGAGGAAAAAAAGTACTATTACCGTCGTCTTGGATCCCTTGTAATAAAGCAAAAAAATATTATGTTTAGACTGCACATTTGCATGTTATGAATGGACTGAATGACTGAATGGACGTTGTAACCAGCTAACAGTGAAGGTCGCTGCGGGTGACAGACGCCGAGATTGAATGTTGAAATTGAAAAAGGAAAAAAAAAAAAAAAAGCTTGACACTGCCTTATAGAGAGGAGCTGTCCGGTGAGACATAAAGGGAAGATGAAATGACAGATGTGAGTTTTGTATTACCAACATGGCTGATATTTGTCTTTCATTGCCGCTACAGAGCTGTCACGGCCAAAGGTTATCTGTATCCAGGAGAAGGCCCATGAAGAGTCCGACAATCTCTCAAAGGGTATTGGTGCAGAAAAGGTTGAATCCGATGATAACCCTGCTCAAATTCCTATGTGGGATTACTGCCACTTGCGCAATTCCCGTATGTGTGTTTGGGAAAAAGAATCCAAGGCTTAATCTTAGACATACTTGACCTTTTCCAAACCTGTACACAAGTATAATGGTAAAACTCCACTTTGATTCTCGAGCGCAGAGCTCCTCACCTCTTCTCCGGCGTCGGTGAGGTCGTCTCTCATCACCGTCTTTGTTTTTCTTAATTGATGAGGCAATCAGCGGGGGTTTCCATGGCGACGGGCGCGACGACGACTCCTCAGACGGCTTATGATGTTATGGCGTAGTGTCTCTTAAGAGGATTGTGAGAGAGGTGTTTAGTTTGATGTGACTAGCACGGATTGTTTTACAAGTGGGGTTTGTCTGGGTTAATCTGCTCATTTGATTATATTAGCGTGATCATAATATCTTTCCAAAATCGCTTTGTCGAGATAAAAGTTGTCGAGGATTTTAAGTTGTGTAATTTCCAGCTAACAATGGCAACTCCATTCACGAGGGCATCACTTAATTTGTTTTTAATTGTTTACTATCAGGAAATATCCAAACTGTTGAAGAAAATTTGTACCCAAGCGACTAAACGCAAGTCCAGGTCTTAACACAAAAGTTTTTTAATTGCAAGATGGTGATAATGCCTCTTTTGTAGTTAATTTTCAGTGAAATTCAGCTTGTGCCTTAGAAGAACAGGCATCTTTAAAAAATTAAGATAAGAACAATGAAAAAACTGCAGAAAGGGTTTAAAGCATTTATGGTTTGAACACTATAGGGCTCTGGAATGAAAGTATTATGCTTTCAGTTTTAAATTAATTTATATTTTGTCTCTTATAAGTAAGACTCTAAATGCAAATGTTTTTCTTTCTTTGAATACTGTCATAGTTTAATAGGGAAAGGCATTATAAGTACTTTTTACTTCAGCCTAAACCCTTTCGGTCATGATCTATGAGGTTATATTCTGTGTTTTGTGACTACAACCTACAAACCTATAAACTACAACTACTGCTGCTACATGTTCAATAATCAAAGGTTCACTCTGTAACTTTTCTAGTTGAGGGTTCAGTATCTTTAATCCATAGAAATGTTGGAATGCTCCGCAGTGTGGCATTGAACTTAAATTATTTGCATTTATTCAGTTATTAGTGTTTTCATTGCTCAACAATACCTAAAAACATGTATTATTTTCTGTGAGCGGGGTCGCCTCATCACAGATCTGACCTGTTACTTGGCTTAGTCACCACAGGCTTTTCTTCATGGAGATATATTCAACTGTAATGCAACACTGAGGAACATTCCAGGCAAAGCAATAACATCATTGAAGCCAAACAGCTTTATTAGGCAAAATTTACTCTTTTAGCCATGTTATGATACCTGAAAACTTAAATTTACAAAAGTTTGAGTCATCTTTTATTATTAGTCTGTCTACATCTGCAAAATGTGATGTCATGTAGTGCTAGTTTTCAAGTTAACAACTACCCTTTACCTTTAGTTGAGTAGAGTTTGCCAATTCCAGGGCTAAAATCAAAAAAGCGACGCTAGTGAAAGTGCATGGAGTTTGAAAACACGGTGGAGCACTTCCTGTATTACCACATGACATCAGAGAGTGGAACAGTTTTTGGTTTTCTGTGTGTTAAACATATGTGGATGAAATAAAACACAACTCCAGGGATGTTTTTGATGAGAAAATAACATTATAACCGATCAGAAAACAGCATAATATGGGCACTTTGATGAAAACACCAAAAGTTGTATTATAAACTGAGTTGTTTTGCTTGACATATTCCCATCCGTATCTAGTAAACAAGTTATAATACAGCGTGGATGTGTTTGCGGTACTCAAACGCTCTGGGCTCTATGCAGATAATGTAGCTGATAGTGTGGGATTGGAAACGGCAAAACAAGCCCACATTGATTGTCCTCATCAGACACAGATACGGCCTGTAATGAAAGCAGCCTTTTGCCCCCGCTGTGAAAATCTGCCCGTGATTGTTGAAATGTTCCTCTATTCACCGCGGCAGTTCATCGGTTATAAATCTTTATCTTTGGCTTGTTTGCAGGACCGGGTTTACTGGACGGACCTGGAGGATGAAGCCATTTACAGCGTGAACCGTTTGACCGGACACGACGTGGTGAAGGTGGCGGAGCATCTGAACAACCCCCTGGACCTGGTGGTGTTCCATGAGCAGAGGCAGCCCCAGGGTAAGACTCGTGTCAGCGCCATATTGTCTGGAAATAAACTCTTATACGGAAGATAATTTGTTCCATCAGATTTGGAATTTTAAACACCACTGAATTTTTTAATCTGAAAAAAGATGTTTAAATTATTTTTATTCTGAATTTTAGTCGCTGAACTTTAGTGTACTTTTTCAATATGTTTCAAATTCAAAATAAAAATGTCACCTTTTAAATATTCAATGCTATTTCCAAGTCCTTAAATTCAATAGTTAAAATTCAAAATGTAAAATTCGCAATGAAAAATTTTGCAGCAAAGATCCAAGATGTCAAGGCAGAAGCAATCAATCCAGAGTCAGTGAGGAGGATCGAGGCTGTTTCCTATTGGCTGTCCTGATCTGTGGGCAGGGCTTGAGGTTTGGATGCGGCTAATTTTGACCAATCAGATCGCTTCACTGCACCATTTCCGGTTTGTTACTAAATTAGATTGAATCACTTTGGATCGATTGCTTCTGCCTTGGCATCTTGAAGCTTTCCTGCGAATTTTTTTACTGCAAATTTTACTCTGAATTTTGACCGATGAATTTAAGACTTGAAAATATGTATGCTGCAGATGAAATTTAAATTTTGAATTTGAAACACTTTGAAAATGTACACTTAAACATGTTTTTTCAGAGTTAAAAAAATCAAAGTGAGAAATTCAACTACATTTAGAATTCAAAATATGATGGAACAAATTATATTACCATACCATAAACGTTGCCATACCATAAAGTAAATGTTAGACAAGAAAATGGAGAATAAACAAGTTTCCGAATTGACCAAACATTTAAGCAGTTCAGAACGCGAAAGATATGAAAGAAAACTAAGTGATATCAGTATCACTGACCCTTATGTTGCACCACAAGTTGTTTTTTATGGACTTAAATCTATTACGGATTCTGGAAATTTGCCCGACATCGAGTATCCTGATCTTATTACTTATCTCCTTTGTAAAACGACTTTATTCTGCCTGTACTCGGTTTACTGACTTCATAAATACTTTGAAATATTTTCTTTATTATATTCAAATGATAAATAGTATGACGACCTAAATATGCAAAACTTTTATTAACTGTGTTTGTTTCTAAAACTTACCACTGATAAAATGTTTTCCACAGAGTCGAGTGTAACTTGTTGCATTAAAATCCTTTCTGTTTATGGCGCCTCCTTCTTCTGCGATATGGATCACGTGGGATATGATAAAAAGGAATATATTCCGATGTACTACAGCTGTGCTTCTTTATTTGCCTTGAATTTGTACATCCTTCAGCACAGCAGGATTCCACCATCGTTTACAGCGATATATACACAAAATACCTGAGAAACATCTACAAAAACAAAACCGGCTCATAACAGTGTCATTCTGACGGGAGTTTTATTACCTGACAAGATGGCGTCGCAGGATTTTGTGATGTCACCTGGAATCCCTCTATAGGGGCTCTGTGTTTGCACTTTTTCCCCCTCTATTGTCCACTATGGTGTAATGTTACGCCTGCCACGCTAACAGTTTTGAAGTACAATCCATTCCGAACTAAATATAGACAATAAACGATAATACTAAAACGAAATTATAAAGCAGAAATATCCCCCCAAAATATGAGCTGCAGTAAATACATAACAGAATGCAACACATAAGCACTTTATTTGTATCTATAATGATTCATAAAAGTTCATAATTCAACTTTCTACAGCTTAAAAAACAAGAATTACCCACGATAAATATTCACCCCTAAAACTTTTTGTTCCATCTGTCACGTATTGAACGATAAGTCGATTTAGTAATAATTGTGACAGGACGCCCAAGGACTGCAAATGGAAAGTAGCTCGTAGCTCAGTCTGGCAGAGCCTCTTTTCTCTCTAAGCTGAATGTTTTCTGTGCGCTGTCCTTATTTTGAATGAATGAAATAATAATAATAAAATAATAAGGCCTATGTAGTGTTGTCATGATACTAAAATTTCAAACTTCATTTCAATATTAAGAAATAGACTCTTACCAATTAGGATAATGCAATGATAATCAAAAACACCTTTTCTTCAGACAATAAAATGTCACTTGTGAATATGAAATCAAAGTACTTTCTTTTATATTAGCATGTGGCCTTATATTTGTGTGATCCCTCAGTTTTCCGGTTATGTTCTATAGTGTCCATAGGCGTTTAGTAATCTATGTGCTCTTGTATTTGTTCAGGAAAGGTTCATTTCTTCCTTAAATTAGTATATACTGGATATATTTTGTAATAACTAGTTTCAATTCAAATTTTACTATTGTTTGTGATTATGAAAATTCTCCACACTGTAATACGGAAAGTAGTAATGTAAGGTACCATATTTTTGGGGCTATAAAGTGCACCGGATTATAAGGCGCAGTATCAAATAATATGTCAGTTGTGTCATTGTCCACACATAAGGAGCATCGGATTATAAGGCACAATAAGAGAAACAAAACTCGAACTTTATTCAGGCCATTTACAATAACTCTCAGTTGTAGCTAACACAGTTTTAGAGTTATAACCCATGCGCACGGGTTATAACTTGTGTGCACGGGTTATAACTCGTGCGCACGTATTAATATCTTGTGCACACGCCTTATAATTCGTTCCCACGCTTATTATTTTTATATTCACCATGTCCCTTCTACGGCTCCGTACACTAGCCCTATATGTCGCCAACATATTACTCCTCCTGACTCGCCCACTAATACGTTATTAGACTAATGTGGACAACATCAAATCGGTTGGAGGTTAAACACAACCAAAGGTCATACATAAGGCCACTGGATTATAAGGATACTGTTGATTTTTGAGAAAATGTCATGATTTTAGATGCGCCTTATAGTCCAAAAAATACCGTAAATTCAGTCTCATATGTGTGCATCTGCTTCCTGCATATAAGACTACACAGATTAACAGTTCATAAATCTTGTTAAGATTATCAAAACTATACAATACAACCAAGAGCTCACAGTTCAATAATGTGACAGTCCAGTGTAGACCAGGATGCATTGCAGGAGTGAAGATTTGACAGAAAAGTGCTGATGTGGCACTTTAGTCACCAGGGATATGCATAATATTGCCTTTATCATCAGAAAGCAATATGTACAGTATATGATGTGTTTATGGGATTTGTATATCGTTATGTCCAGTCATCAGTACTTGAAACGGACGTCCTATAGCCGTGTAAAAGTAAAATTTGCAAATCTGTTTTTTCCATCAGTATGTACCATGGTGCATAATGTCTTATTCTCCCTTGACTCCCAAATATGATATGATATGATATGATAATGATACAAGTTCCATTATAGCGCTTTAATATTATGCTAAATAGTCTCTTCATTAGGAGCAAATTTACCCAAGAGGGACATCATGCAAATCTGGTTTAGTCACCATACTTTGCTTTCTAGTTTTCTTTCTAGTTTCTTTCTAGCTTTAAGCCATGTTGTTACTTCATCATCAAGTTAACATTTGCATTTTACTTGGTGGAGCACTCCCTGTATTACTAGAGAGAAGAACACAGCCTAAATATGCAGGGTTTGTGTGTTTAAACGTGCATGAATGAAACAAAACACAACATTTAAAGATAGATCAGAAAATAGATTATTATAACCCCTTAATTGCATCCCAGTCTTTCTTTTCCAAATTAAGCTTCTCCTTTCCCTGATTAAACTCCTTTGAACATTACGCTATCTTAGAATCCCTCATATGTGGCATATTAAAACCGCCCACACCCATAAACAATGCACTGATAGGGAGCTCATTACAGAAGTGTGTGGTTTGCATGTTAATTTTCTTCTTTGTTGGGCCCAGGTGCTCCCACACACCTGCTATAGTGCACATGGCTCTTTCCGGTGCTATGAATGGGGTTTGTGTGCGAGAATGTCCCATCCTTTTGTTTTCCTCCTCGCCATCGTAGCTTCAACAGTTTTGTCTGAATGCCAGTGGGGAACTAATTGCGTTCTCTCATTAATAAATCAACAGATCTGCTCAGAGGAAAATCACAAACGTGCACATGTTGTCTGCTAAATACCAACAAAGACGAGACTACAAAGAGGTTTAGAAGAAAAAAAATGGAAACGTTAATTGATTTTTTTCCCTTGTCTTGTCACCATGGTGATATTCTTTGCAAGTAGTTGGAAAATATGAGTAAATATTGGGATAAGATGCTTTTTGTTTGGAGTTATACCGTAAAAATGTCAACGAATTTTAATAAGACATGTGCAAAGTGGATAAAATGCAAACTAAAGTAATTCTCAAATGTTATGGCCTTGTCCTTGGATCAATCAATAAATAAATGAGAATAGAATTAGAATATTGAATAACAACTGTACTTTTCCACTTGGCAAACCAACTTCCAAAACAAGTAGAAGTAATAGTCACGGATACATAGCAAAAACTGGAGGGTTAAAATATTTTTTTTTATAACCCAAACTTGGGTTCAGTGTTACTTAATTAACACTTCTAGAAATGTTAACTTAATGTAATCAACTCTAGAACAGATTAGACTCATATTCTGATTCTGTGAGAGTCAATTTTAACGCTCCACTTTTTGCTGTGTAGTAGTTTTTATCTTGAGGAATTAACTGGACACCAGCGGCTCAGTTGGTAGAGTTTTTGTCCACTGATCTGAAGGTTGGCGTTGCGATTCCAGCTCCTACAGATGACTTGTATCATTGTGTCCTTGCGCAAGACACTTAACCCTTAACCTTGCCTCCACTGTGTACAATGATGTGTCAGTGGATGAGTGTTTCCTTGATATAAAGCGCAAAAAAGAGCTATATAAGCATGCAATCTATTACCAACTGTGTAAAACTGCCACTGTAACTCCAATTTTATTTATTTATAACACATTTTACGCTGGTTGACCAAAGTGCTAAAAAAACCCCCAAACAAACAATAAAACAATACATGACTAAAACAGAATAAAATAAAAAACTAATCTAATCTAATGTTGCTGCTGTTCCAGTTTGGACCGTGGTGCCCCCTAGTGTCGAGGACCTGGACCCCTCCCTCCTTCATGGCCTGGATTAATCTGTCCTTGTCCTGTTAGATTAGTTAGATTAGATAGATAGATGTTAGATTAGATACGTCCTGGCCATCTATGCTTGTCCGTCCATGGGAGTGGATCTCTCCTTCACTGTGGTTCTCCTCGAGGTTTCTCGGTTTTTTCCCACAGTTATTTTTATTTATTTTTTTTGAGTTTTTCCTTGCCAATAAAGGATTGTCTAAGGACAGGAGATGCTGGGACAATTATCCATTTGACATCTCTGTTTGCTAATTTAACAATTTTGTGAAGTCCGCCTAGACAACTGTTGTTATGGTTTAGGGCTATACAAAAATACATTGAATTGAATTGAATAATGTTAAAAGCCAAAGTTTTAAGAAGAGATTTAAAAACAGGGACCAACGAGGCCTGCCTAATGTCCAAAGATCATTCTAACCCTTAAAAACAAGTAAAATCAGTTTAAAATGCATCTCAAAGTGAAGGTGCAGCCAGTGAAGGGAGGATAATACTTGTAATTATGATATTAGTATTTTTAATATTACAACGTGGGACCAAAGGGACAGATTATACAGCTTACATTGAATGGATTTAGTATTTACTCCAGATGGTCACTGTTTTGATCTGTGAACTGAATAAACATGTGACCAGCAGCTTCAAAATGAATCTCTGTCCATTATATCATGAGTAAACATGAATGACTAAACTTCTATTACCTTCTTATTCCAAAGACGATCAGAATATAATTACTGCTTTATGATTTTTATATCACACTTCTGAATATTTTCAAACGGTTTCTCAAAATTCCTCTTCTCTCCGTTCACACTTTCTCTGCCGAGTCTGTGTTTTATTCATCTGAAATATTTTTGTCCGCCCAGCTGTGCTTTGAAGTTTTATATTTTGGTCTGTAAATGCATCGCGAGGCAGAAGTTCGACGCCATGTTTTTGTTGTTAATCAAAATTTCATGCATCTGTCAGATATTTTTTAAAATCTTTGTAGTTTCATTACTGTATTTTACTTTTCTGAACCAATTGTACGTAAATTACAATGTGCATGGAGTGAGCTGCAAAATTCTTCTACTCTGGCTTATTTCTCTGTCCCATATGATTTGAAGAAGTCATATTTTAAGTCTGGAGTTTGCAAAACTAGATGTAATTTTCATTGGTATACTAGTATATTATAGAAAGGTTGTGGGTAAACCTTGTCTTAACCCAAGCATCTTTTCAGCTTAGAAATGGGTCATGATAAAAAATAAATCATGAAAAACACACTGGAAAGTAGCAACCTCTTTTGAGGAATTTTGTGGTTAAAAATATAGTGGCAAGTTGTATCTTTGACAGTTCGGCTGTGACATGTGGTGGGAGACTTTGAATATGCACAGAAAGTAAGTTTGAGAAGGATAGATCTTGTCAAACTTCTGCAGGCGTTAACAAGATATAAAACTTACATATTTTGAAGGCTATGGTATGTGATTTTTGGTGGGGCGTAGCAGCTTTTACACTTCTGTATTGTGCATAAGCGACTGCTGAGGTTTGTATTGTAAACATGAGTAAATAAATGATGCGTTTGAGTGATGTAATGTTCCATAAATGTGATGTTGAGATTGAGCCAAAAAACATACATACATCAGTGAAGAAAAATCAGTTTGGGCTTAAAGCATAAAATAGGGACATTTTGCTTACATTTGTCTGAGGGATGCACCAGTCCCATACATATACTGTATATTCAATTCAATTCAATTTATTTTTGTATAGCCCAAAATCACAACAACAGTTATCTTGGCGCTCTTCACAAAATTGTTAATTTAGCAAACAGAGATGTCAGAGAATGAAGCAGAATAAGAAAAATAATAATAATAGTAATTAATAATTAATGAATAATTCAAAAAATACAGAATGTCCAACAATAAGCAGACAAATGGATAATTGTCCCAGCATCTCCTGTCCTTAGACCCTCCTTCTTCGGCAAGGAAAAACTCGAAAAAAAAAAAACAGTGGGGAAAAAAAACGAGAAACCTCGAGGAGAACCACAGTGAAGGAGAGATCCACTCCCATGGACGGACAGGCATAGATGGCCAGGACGAATCCACTGCCAATAAGGTTGTAAATCTGTAGACAAAAGTTACTGGCAGAAGGAAACTACTAATCTAACAGGATATATAACACATTTGCATCAGTTTTGTCTTATGTTACTTTTATTTTAAGGAAATAAATGCTAATTTCAGCCTCTGCGCTGATATTGCAATCAGTATGAGAAGTGAAAAAGCTGGATTGGTGCATTCCTAGTTTGTCTGCTGTTGACCTAAATAACTATGGATACTGTAAACAAATATTTTTTGGTGGATTTTAGTTTTTTTGTTTAGTATCATCTTCTTTGTGCCCAATTCAAACAGTTCTCTATCCTCTGATTTGTAAAATTTCCCATTTATACATGCATACAGGTAATATTAATATAACAAAATACAAATACAAAAATGTGTGTATAAACTGCATCTTTGTTCTTTATGTAATACCATCTCCCCCAGTTGGTCAAAATTGTATACCTCTCTTGTAACGATCTTTTTCTTCTTTTTTCATTTAACCTTTATTTAATTAGGAGAAGTAGATAAAAAATATCGGTTCGGTTCATCATTAATCAAAAAGCAGAGAAGCCTGAGCCACGATTACACATCCTCCATTAAATAAAGCGCTTGATAAAACAACTGTTCCCATAAACTGCGTCTTACCTTTCGCCTACATTCCACATAAAGGTCATACTGTATAAAAGAAATGCATGAGAATAATTCCTGTTGTGTTTTATGTGTGCAGCTCCGGACACGTGTAACCTGGGCAGTCTTCCTAACGGGGGCTGTGAGTATCTGTGTCTACGAGCCCCTCAGATCACAGAACACTCCCCTAAATACACCTGCGCCTGTCCTGACGGGATGGAGCTGGGCCCGGACATGAGGCGCTGTTCTGTCGGTAAGAACTCAACTATATATATGCAATACAGTCAGAGGAAACTGCATTATACCTGTGCATTCAACCACTATTACCATATAAGAGGGTATTTCCTACTCACTTGTCGTCTTTGGTCAGGGTTTTACTATGACTTATCATCATATGGATATCAGTGTAGTCTCAGATGGGGCTGGATGCTCTGATGTTATGTCAATCTATCAGAATTGTGCAAGAAATGATGTATTTTTGGTTCAAATACACCACTTTCACATTCTATATTTTTAAGATACTTTCAGAAAGGCAGGGATCTATACAAGTGAATGGAACACAGAAATTTCTAACATGTGATTATAGAAAATATGGGATAAAATACATAATTATTCTAACAGATTCATTGTTCTTGGAAGAAAAAAAATCCAAATCCAAGTTCAACATTCCATTTTGGGATTGGCCTCACAAAACTGCTGGATTTATCTTCCACTGAAATCAGAAATAATCCTCTGACCACAATCACGTCTTTTGTGTCGAATAGAGCTTCCACTTTCGGAAGCAATTGTGACTTTTGTTTCTGTTTGTTCATTCATTCTGCCAGCGAAGACACTGAAGTTTGTGGTCATTTTTGTTTCGTGTGGAAAGGCCCAATGGTGACAACGATATTAATCATAAACCGGGTCAAAACATCAGAATTTTTACAATTAAACGGCAAATTCTGTCAAAATTTTCAAATTTGAGGTGTTATGTTCCAGTCGATGGTCTTTGTGGTCATGGTAGTCTGCTTAAAGGTGCACTGTGTAACTTTTTTCACCCGTTTGTTTCTATGGATACAGTATTATTTTAAACAGCTCTATATTACATTGCATTTATCCAATTACAGGTGATTTTATAGCTTAAAAATGTATAGAAAACCAGGCATTCTGACCTGTAACTTGGTCGTGTTTGGTCTCCATGAAAATAAAAAGGTTTATTAGGCCAACCTTCCACCAGAAAAGTTACACAGTGCTGCTTTATGAAACAATTCCCTATTATTTTCCAGTCCTTGCATTGTACTATTCATAACCCTATATATATAAAATACTCTATATCATTCATAAAATCTAGTGACAGTAAAGAAGACGCTATCAAGGTCAAGGTATCCCCCAGTCTGCTCGTGGTCCCCGGACACCCACAATATTATTCCACTGCCCTAATTCCAGCAGTGACACCCGCCCTCCCTCTCCCCAGCCACCTCAGCCGCACATGCATTTGTTAATGGGCCGCTCGGCTGAGTCTCACCTTGCAGCAGGTGAGCCGAAAGGCGCTGACACAGAGAGAGCAGAGAAACAAATGATGATGTGCTGTATATGGGACAGTATACCTCAGAGGAGGGACCGGGCTATAGGATGCACACAACTACTATTTATGGACTGTATTGTTAAAACTGACTGAGAATTTAAAATGAGTCAAAGCTACGTGGAACGGTACAAGATCTTGTGCAACAAGATCTCGCAAGACAAAATTGTTAAAAAATTGTGGACACAAGAGAAAAATTATCTTGTGAGA
>JACN01060686.1:0-10854 GCA_000787155.1 Scartelaos histophorus | reverse complement strand
TCTATTATTTTTTATTCTGAAGCCACACCTGCCCTAATGGAAACTTGGCTGCAAATCTGAGACCCGGGCCCTTTAGTGATTGACGCGAATGAGCTTAGATCGAGTCTCCATACGTCCCTTTTGTTAATTCTGCTTAGTTTGTGTCATCGAAACGTCTGTATGTTTGATCATAGGGAGTCGGGAGTCGTTATTGATGGCTTTTTAATTAGTTTTAGTCAGCAAAAATATGACATTGACGGAATATATGAGTTAACTAAACATACACTGGAGTCAGCAAAAACGGCACCGACGTAAATATGCAGGAGTGATCGAAAGTGACATCGCAGTGAGCGTTGGTCATAAAATAAGCCAATAAGACCATTATCAAACCCAATAGATCATTTCAAATAAGGAAATGGAAACTAGAAACTAAATCAAATACAATGTGATCCGAAGGCAAGTATAGATTTTTTTTTTTTTTTTTTTTTTTTTTTTTTTTTTTTAATTCTTTGTTAATTATTACTGCAAGAATTTAAGCAAAGAGACTTGTGATTTGTTATATTGTGATACTACAAAATTTACTTTATTTTCCACCACTGGATCAATGACGTACAAGGATTTTCAACAGGCACATTTTATAATTTAGTTTCCATTAAACTTTTTCTAATATTTCCAGTGTCAGGAGCATAAATCTGTGTTTGACATTTATATGAAGCATTTTTAGTGTTTTTTTATGCACATGAATTGGCTGCGACCATAAAAAATGTCATGTGGTGCGACTGAGAATAACCTTAAAATTGTTTTATTTTCTAAAACATGGTTGGGATGTTAATCTAAGCTCTGAGTCATATGAACATGAGATTGAGATTTGAAAACACAAAAAGATGAGATTTGAAAAAATTGACACACTCGGACAATATTTGTTTGAATATTATGGGGGAAATATTTATTCAAAAAAGATGAAACATGTACATGTGGGACTAAAAACACATATGACAAAAAATAAAAACTAAATTTGATTAGATTAAGAGATTTAGAGAATTTTCAAAATCATCGATTAAGGCCGGATGGTCGCACCACATGAACATTTGAACACTTTAAGCACAAAAAACATGCAGAATAACGAATTTGTGAAAAAAAAAAAAAGGTTCCATGGAGGTCAGAGATACTATTTTATACTATTATTATGAAATTTAAATCTTTTTAAATGAAGAAATTGCAACTGGACATGCATGTTATTGCTCTGCCTGGTATAACATTAAACAGCTTTACCTCTTTATTCAATTCCAGGTAGTTTTACAGCTCAAAAATACCTCGAAAACAGACATTCTGACTGGGAGCGGGATTGCCTCTCCACAGATCTGACTTGTAACTTAAGCGAGGCATATACTGTGCAATATTTTTGGTGATTTCAGCCCCAGGTCAAAGCGTAAGACCAAATTGCAGAGTTTAAAAGTTCTCAGTTCATGATTCATGTTCTCACACTATATGATTGGATTTCAAACAGGTTTAATATTTATTTCGTGAGGTATTCGTTATTGGTTCTTGTTACCCCATGTATACTACGCAAAGCATGACACATGATTAAGCCAAAACTCAATCCCAAAAAAATCGCATGAGTGAAAAACCAACTCAAAAAGGGCCAGTCTGGTTTGGTCTTCATGAAGATAGAAAAGTTGAATACCATACTTTCAAACATTCTCAACAAAACAATCTCCGTGTAGAATCGCAGTTGACGGGATCTTTGACCAGGAAAGTTATGCAAAGGTACCTGATTTTTACGCAAGACAAAACTTTCTGTTCTGTAGTTCTTTCTGCATTCCAAGAATCCTAAATATCCACCATGATAGTCCATCTTTTCACAACTCAAAATGTTGCCATCACAGTAAATCTAACAAGAACTACCATGCTAATTCCAATTTCCTGACTATCTGATGCTTTTCACACAACAAACTTATTTTGACCTCATGAGCTGATAATACATATATCTGTAAGACGCAGACGTGGAAAAAACTGCATGTAAGTATTGCAAAAAAGAAAAAAAAAGTATAGCATAAAGATAAACCAATGTAATGACAGTTGACCCCTGTTTTCAGTTGAGCAGGGCCGTTTGCATTTCTCTTGTTCTGCTTTCTAAACAGTGCATATACAGCTCCATTCAAAGCACCTCCTCATTTACATAATATTATGGCGTATAATTATGACTGCTGCAGCTTTTTACTGTGAGCCAGCGGACGTGCATGTTTTCCCAAGCCCTGTTTACTTACAATTATAACATTTTCTCTCAAATGAATGAGGTTTAGATGTAAAATAATGGGGCTTTGTGGACTGAAAGGGTTGGTGCTGGTTTGACATAAGTATTTTACAGAAATGGTATTATATAGTTAAAGAATATGGCATTATTGGTGTGTTTTTAAAGAATATGTATAATGCAAACCTTTCTGAGCTTTTAACCGTGATATCACATTGTTACCTCATCACAAATATACCTGGAGTTGTAGTTAGCTTCAGTGAGGCATTATGCAATATTTGGTTTGAATATTCGCAGGATTGTTGCACCGCAGGTAGAAAGTCTGTTCAGTTTTCATGTCATAAATCAGTGCCAGGCCAGACTTGTTCTATGCAATTGTTTCATCAAACTGGGTCAGATCGAATCATCACTTTCTAGTATGAGGAGCATCAAAGCGAGAAAATAATGATTTTTATACATGGCCATTTTCTGTGCTAAAACATGAGATAATGCATTATAACAAGGCCTTAGTCTTATATACACTCAAAGTCTCTTAACAGTTTGTGCAATATTTATTCTCGGCTATTACTGTAGTGACAGCTGCCCTGAGGGAGACTGATTTTAGGCAATGTGGGTTCAAGTTCCTTGCCTAAGGACACAACATCAGTTTTTGCCACTGGCGCCCCACTGAGACTGATGTTTCCAGTGCTCTCCATCCAACTCCTAACACAGATCAGGATTTGACAAGGAAGTTTGCCAAAATAAATATACTCAAGAGATTTTTATTTTCATGCAGCCACTGGGGTAGGTGTGAAGGTGCAAGTTTGACATTATAAACATCATTATTACAAAACATGTATATGACTTTTATAAAAGAGAGTTTATCTAGAAAAAAGCAAATATTTTTCTTTCAGAGCAGAACACTATACAAATCTGTGACATTAGAAGAACATATCACAGTGATTGTTGCTAGCAGGGGTTAGCGCCGAGTGGGCACAGGAGGGGGTGGGGGGAGCTGTCGGGAGCAGTGTAATCTCTGCAGCAGCTGTCAGCCATGACACCTCTGGGCGCCTCTACGTGACAAGGTCAAAGTGTGAGGCCGGCTCTGCCCTAAAAGCACACCTCGTCCCCTGGATCCACACAGCAGAAGAACTGACAGCGCAGGGTGACTTTTTTGCATTAGTCACTTCAGTCCTTGGTTAGATCAGATGTATTTGAGCTTTAGTCCTGCTTGACAAACATGTGGACATTAGAGGTGCTGCTTGCCGCTCTAACTAGACCCTATTCATCACAGATAGAAGCACTACAGAAAGAGAGCGCACGAGAAACAAGCTGAGCAGCCACTTGAAAAATCCTAAATCGGCGCCTGTATCCCACATGTTGCTTGATTGGATAATGTGCACTTTTTCACCATGGTTATTCCATCCGGCCAGTAGATAGAGCGTCAGAATGAGGAGCAAAAATCAAAAATAATGTCTGATTTTAAACATGATGATTATTTTATGTCCTAAAATATTTGATGATGCATTATAATACATTTGTCTTACACATCGCTTTTTCCAGACACTCACTTTACAATTGTGTGCATTATTTATTTGTTCCATAGCCATTGGCAGTAAGCAACATTATATGCTTTATGTGATTATTCTACCTTATTCTAATAAAACAGAAAGAAAAAAAGAAAAGATTTACTTTTTCCATGTATTTGAGCGAAATATACCTCAGCCCAGTACAGATACTGTGTGTGCTGTGTATGTCGTGACTCCAGCCTGACCAAACATGATCATGCAGTAACATTTGTTGTTGTCAGTGGCGCATGTGAAACAAAGGCTGGTCTGACATCATTTAGAATCAAATGGCATTTCTCTCCTCTTAGATTAACAGACTTTGTAAAATATTCAAGAAGTGTGTTTTCTTCACAAATTCAGCTGTATTATACGGTAGCCCAGAGGTGACAGTAGCTCAGTTTGTATACTGTTCACCAATCTGAAGGTTGAATTCCTCTCTCAACATAAAATATAATTGATAAAGCATTCAGATCTACCTGCCACCACAGGTTAGCGGTGTGATTCCAGTGTGATTCCCCCAAAGCCTTTGAGTGCCTTTTAAGGTGGAAAAGCACCATTTACCACATCACTGTGCTCAATACAGGTTTAAAACTATTATATAAGGCCACTAAAGATTCAGTGAACTAGTTTCCAGCTTCATTGTGATTAAAGATATTCATTCCCAGATATGTCCACAAAACAAATCATATAAACAGTTCTCAAAATGTTACATTTGTGTAGAAATGCACATCTTGAAATGCTTTCTTGTAAATGTCAGTGGAGGAGCTGAGTACAGGCTGTGATGTGGAGAGCTCCACACGCTCACGTCTTGCATAAGGGCGACATGAGAGCAGCACAAAGCTCCTCTTCAAATGTCACGTTCAAAGTGTGTGAGTGAAGCCTTTGTTTGGGCCTAACCACCACTTTCATTCACACGTCTCCTGGGACGGCCGCACCTTTCCATCCCCTCGCTCCTGTCACTCCTGTCGCTCCTGTCGCTCCTGTCGCTCCTGTCGCTATGGAGCCAAAGATCAAACTCTGTCTGGTACCACGTGCTGACACTGATCACACACACCCATCAAAAAGACAGACAAGAAGGAAGAAAAGTAAATCAGTTCTTTAAATTACAAAAAGAAGGCTGGCTACTACTGTGGAAGAGGGGACCTATCCTTATGTCCCCACAGACCTCAGTGTGTCTCAGTATGAAAAATATACTTCCAGGACTGCAGTACATTTAAAGCTGGGGTAACCAACTTTTTAATGAGTATATTTTATGTCTTGTAATGTAAAAGCAGCACTTTGTGACTAAATGAGACTGCTGTGCATTGTCTGTAGTTAATAATAAAGTATTTTTATTTCTCGTCAACCCAGAAGGAAAAGCCAAAAGCAGCGTTCTGCTTGGCTGCACTTGGGTGCTCCAACCCAGTTTCACTTTGCCATCTGAAAAAAAGCTCTTCTAGAAAATATGTGGATATTAAAGGGTTTGTGAGTGCTACAGACCAGCTTTAGATGCCATACCTCCTTCTGCAGAGTGAAAAACAGGTACCCCAGATATACACTGCACTGGAGAATGAGATAAAGACACATTCCTTTCAGAACCTGTATAACTCATACAGCAGAGATTAGTATCACATCTTTGTACTTCAGAGTCAGCCCTAGGCTCGTCCTGAAGTCAAGTAAAAACACATGGATTGGATTGTGGGTGAGTGGCCAAAAACTAGAGAAAAGAAACAAAAAAACAATGACTCAAAGGCAAAGATGGGCAGTGGCGCAGGGAAAGTCTCCGATTAATGTTTGGTCCAATGAGAACAGGTCACCTGCTTGAGACGACACTAAATAATGTATCTATAATCTATATTTGAATGAGCTTAAGGTCATTCTTGGACCAGGCCCACCAGGAACCCTCAACATGTTGACTCATACTGCAAACTCAGACACAGAGGAAGGTGTTGGAGGTTGCTTGTGTCAGGGGATGATGTAGATATGGACCAAACAGGTAAGAAATGATCTGTAGTTTTATATATATATATATGTACATATGTAAGATACATCTTTAAAATACTGGCCCCATAACATAGCTCCAAAGGCAAAGGAGTTGGAGGCTGGGAGGAGAGCTATGGTCTGAACTATTCAGAACGAGACTGTGTAATACTTTGACAGTGTCTGTAGTCCTCCTCCAAACCAAAAGTCAAACTCCACCTGTACGTGTGCAGACTGGAGTGTTCGCCCCAGATCTCCTTTGGCGTGATGACGGGACCATCCATTTTCAGAATCCCAGCCCCCCCCCCTCCCCTTCCTGATCGATGAAGCTCTCTACGGTCAAGTTCATCTGCTCACCACTGCCCGCTGCCGTCCTCTGTAATGCGCCGCTGTTTTGTCCAGAGCTAATTGGCACTTTTCAGTTCATAAATCACCGGCGGTTCCCCGTCCTCTGGGGCCTCGGCACTGTGCTTTTACAATAACCTGGCCGCTCGTTAGGGAGGACAGATGGCGTGGCGCTCCTCACCCGTGCTGACTAAACTCTACTCTTTAGTCGCAGAAGAGCAAACTATGAGTTTTGTACTGTCCACTGGTTTGATGTTAGTTTTACGGGTGTGCAATTTTTAAACTGCAGAGGAATGACAATTGAATTCATGATCGTACATCATTTAGTCATGGTTTGTGTGGATTTAGACCTGGTTTAGTCCCAGTTTTGTCAACCAAAAGCAAATATGTTTTATACTGTCTATAAGTGTGTTGTAGACACACAGGTTTAGTCCTGAGGTTGACTTGATTTGCTCTAGTTCTGGTTTAATCCTGCTTGAGTCAAGATTTGATGGACCATCTACCAGAAAAGTTACACAATGCAGCTTTAATAGAAGGTAGAGGAAACATGAAATTTATTTTTATCCTCTGCAAACTAAATCTGTTTGTTGTTCGCATTACTGTGATGGAATTTCTACTCTGGCTCCTGAAAGTTATGGTGGGAGGAATGTGTTATGTATAGAATACAATTGGACAACTGCAAATGCCTAAATGTAACTGCTATAAAGTAACAAATAATAGTCGGGGCATTTGTTTGTTTCAATCACTTAACAGACCATGCCTTATTTGACACCCGTCTCTTGCTGTCTTTCTGGCTACTTATTTAGTATTTATTACTACCTTTTATTATATTTTTTGCTCAGTTATTATGTTATATTATATCGTCTTGTGTGAGCTACTGTATCCTAAGTCTAAGACCAGGCATTTATTTGAGACCAGGTTGCAATTTGGGGCAGGCGATTAATTCCTTCTTCACAAAAATCTTGCTCAGCTAAACTGGACAAATACTCAGATTCTTTTAACCAGTATGATTATAATTTACAGTTTTTATGACGGTTATACGATTCCTGCCGCTTCATCCCCTGCCTTTCCTCACCCCTTTACCACAACTTTCCTCTTACTTCTATTACTACAACTACTGCTACTGTATGATCACATTTCTGGCTTCCTCCGAATTACCAAACTGAAGTAATATTACCAGAATTCCTATAAATTGCTTGAATATCCTGCCTGATACATTGCATCGTCTTTATTTTTTACGTTACTTCAAAAACACCTGTTCCCGTACCTGGAGAAAATAACCTATCCATTCTGAGAATATTGAGTACCCATTGCGAGTCACACAAGCAGTCTGGTTGTGGCAGGACTGAAGTCAGACTGCTCCTGTCGGCTGAAAACATGATGCTCTTTGTGGTGTGGCTGCACTTCTCATGATATCTTGGTTAAATAATGCGCAAACAAACAGGAAATGGGAGTTTACAGCACCAGGAAGTGTGCTGGGGGCGTACTTTCTATATTAGACTCTGCGTTTATTTGGAACCGGCAGTTATTTATCAAACTGTATACCGGCATTTAAAAGGGACCCGGCGGTTAATTGAAACCCAGACTCACATTTTTAAGAAATTATAAAATGGGAACTGAGCCTAAAATCCTGGCTTGGTCATAGTTACAGATTTAGTCTAAATTAGTTAAATTCTCCAATATATTTTCTTGTTGTCACCATCAGATATCATCAATGAAAATAATAGTGGGTTTTATCGTTAAAACATGACTATACACAGACTAAACTGCTTCCACTGACTTACAACATTCAATCTCGACCTCAGTTCTAATTTAGTCTTACAGCTCAAGAACCGTCCTCTCCTTTCTGACTCTGGTACTTGATGTGAAAGCTTTGAGAAGCACTGCCCCGTTTCGCATTACAGAAGACGTATCATATGCGTAGATGGATGCGGGGCAGTGGGGGCCGCTCTAATGGCTCCCGGGGCCGCGCTTGTGCCGACAGACCCAAACTGAGACGAATGCAGCGGCCTCCAAAAGTCAACTCTGTCAAGGAGAATCGCTCTAATGCTCCAGAGCGATTACACAACATCAACATCCACGGCAGCTAAAAGTAGTAGTGATGACTTCAGTAAGAGATAAAAACCCCGTATTATTGATGAGGTAACGACGTTATAACATGGGCTAAAGCTCTAAAGAACCCATTTTGTGTAATATAAGACCTTTCAAAAACATACTTTGAGAACTTCGAACATTCGTCTTGGTTTGTCTGACTCTTAAATTCGATCTTATAATTTGAAACAGTTTGCAGTGGCCCAAAGTTATTCCTCACTTACCTTATGCATTCAGAGCGTTCTATTTACTCACCACGATGAGCTTATAAGCACTTTTCCCAACTCACAAAGGCCAGAGTGGAAACAACCAGCATGCTAACTGCACACTTTCTTCCTGATAATTCCTGATTCTTGGTCATAAATACAACACTGACATATTTTGACCTCCAAAGCTACTTCAGTAACTACTGGTTACTTTGGGTGGAGACACTTTGTCCGGAATGTTCCACAGCATGTCATGAAACAGATGGCCGAGCATTTATTTCATTTTCTATGAGCGGTGTCACCTCTAGATCTGACCAGTGTCAGTGTCATGGCTGTGTGGTGTTACTCGCTTGTATCCACTGAGACGGATCTAATTTCAGTACCATAGTGAGGAACGTACTAAACCCTGCACTAGAAAAGTTACACGCTGCATCTTTAAAAAGGCAGCTGTCCATTATATTTGAATAATGAGTATGTAGCTCAAAACTAAGAAAAAAACTTTAATTTATTTACATTTTTATAGTCATTTTAAATACACTGTCCTGAAGGTTTACTCCGCCCTTGAGCAAAATCTGAAAAATCCTCCAGAGTGGGCGGTGCCTGGTGGGTGTGGGGTGAGATCTGGAGTGATGATTGACGCCAACCAGCAGCCACAACAGTCCAACACGGCATGGACCGGTGCTCCAGACATTGAAACAGAGCAGATATTTTTGCTTGAATCACGGCGTTTCCCTTTTCTCCAGACATGGCGGGACATGGCGGTGCCCGGTGGTGCCAGTAGGGGGCGAGGCTGAGAGGGGCTCCTCACGTACCGCCTGTAGATACCAGTGGCTGTGCTCATCACGTAATACTGTTCACCTTTCATGGCCTCGCTGTTTTGCAGATTTTTCGCAGGGTATGAACGTGCATTGTGTTCTTCATCGTGATTGGCTAAGGGACTGTAGACACTGTCATCAGTCTCCTCTGTGCCAGGTCTTCTGTGCAGTACAGAATGTGTTCAGCCAAATTTACATAAATGTTCGATTGCTAGAAGTGGGACTCTGAAGAGCTGTATGTTTGCAGCAGGGCCGGACTGGGACCAAAAACAGCCCTAGACTTTTCCCTCACCATTCAGTCCACAGTCCGACTTGGTGACTGGGGGCACAATCACAACTAGATCAAAACTGAGGACCGGGGAACTGGATTGCTCCGTGTAACTCGGCCACTAAGATGAAGGGGTTGTTTAAACAAAAGAGAAATGTGATAAAATGTTACTTCCTGTATGAGAAAAGTGTATAAAGTGTGTGATGAGGGGTTTAACAGCCTTTAATCATATGGAATTGTAAAAAATAAAGCTGCCTACTTTGCAGATCTCGCCTGTCGCGGGTTATTTTTAGAGCATAACCTCACCGATAAATGAGGGAACACTGTAACCTGCATCTGACTCACTGGGGCCATTAGTCCAACCTGAAACTTCAAATGTCCTGGAGTTGATCCTAAAGAGGCTGGTACAGACACAGCTTTAACCCAAAAGTCAGATATTTTAACAAATATGCACTAAAATGCCAAAATAAGGCCAGGGATAGATATACACTTCTATTTTAGATCCATTTACACAGCTAATCGATAGAAAAAAGTGATTTTGCTGTAGTGTCTGTTTAAGAGTATGTATACTGTATATGCTGCCATTGTGCGCTTGGGCAAGACAGTCACTTTATTTGTAGGGATGTTCTTATTTGTAATGGACCACAAATGGACCACATTAGTTCAGTTTATACAAACGTCTTAAATACAAGGTGTTTTTTCAGTACGATAAAGTGCCCTAGGAATACTGTAATACTGAAACATGAAGAACTGATTATTTTTTCCTCATTTTATGGTTATTGCGCTGTGAAAGCACCATGACCCACATGACTGATCTGTTCATTTGTTTGTCTTTCTGTTGTTTTCGCCTCGTGTACCCTCAGGCTTTTTGTTGTAAGAGGTCCATCGCTTACACATGAAGTAATAGCCTACAAATAAAAAAAGAAAACAATAATATTTGGTGAAACGAAAATATAGTCAGATGAAGTGTTCATTTCACTGTACGCAACTGCATTTACAACACACAAAAACACAAGTTGAATCATGTGCTGCATTAAAAGGAAATAATATTAAAATGATAAAAGAAACAAAACAATGTTGAAAATTTAAAACTGAATAAAACATGGGATAAATAAGGTCAGGATCTCAGATAATGTCAAACTTCTACTGTAGTTTGCTAACACAGATATAAGAAAAAATGTGTTTTTCATTTTGTAAAGTTTTCAAATAAAAATGAGGCATTTTCCAGTTTAAAAAATGAAACATGAAACCAGAAACATGAAAGGAGTCAGGTTTAAATTTTATGTTTTTTTCTTTTGACATATTAGATACAAAGTGTTTAAGTAAACTACAACTGACTGAATGATCTGATCTGCCTAAAAATTTAAATTTTAATTATTATTATTATTATTTT
>KN488829.1:1334-21344 GCA_000787155.1 Scartelaos histophorus | reverse complement strand
AATCTGGAGGAGAAATCAGCAGGATTGAAATGAGCACTTAACAGTGATGAAGCCCCATGGCTGCCTGCTGGGCTTGGCGTCTTAATACAGAGCCCCAAAAACAAAATGACAAACAAACAAGAGAAGCCCTCACCCCCTCCCTCTTCCCTCTTCCTCTCTCCCTCTTCCTCTTCCCTCTCTCCCTGCTCCTTTCCCTCAAACTAATCAGTCGTCCACTTGGGAATTTAGGAGGACAAGAAAGGCAATAGACATGATGAGTATTTTCTGAACAAATCATGGAGAGTGCAAGTTTGTCACACAGAATGGTGCTGGCTCTTAACATGGAAATTGCAGAGAGAAACATGGCATTTCTGATTCAGCAACATATTTTATGACTAGAAATGTTTACCCAGAAATAATGAAAAAATGTCACCTATTTCCATGTTGATGTGGGTAAACCGAAAACAGCTCTAGATTTGAAGATAATCTGAAGAAAACTGAAGATAAAAAGCTCAAAGAGTAGATTTATTTAAAGCTGTTTTGACTGGGAATCTATCACCTGCTTTATGGATTTGTCATTGCTCTTCCTAGAATGTTCCACAGTGTGACATTAAACAGATCTACCTTACATTTATTAAATTACAGGTGGTTTTATGGCTCAAAAATGTGCAGAAAAACTGGCATTCTGACTGTGAGCAGGTTCGCCTTTTCACAGATCTGACCAGTAACTTAGTCTGATTGGGTCTCCATGAAGATTAAATGGTTTAATGCCACACTTTCCAGACAGAGCAATAACATTTCAATGGAGAAAAGCATTTGAAAGACCTTCCACTAGAAAAGTTTGCACCGTTAGGCCAAAAAATTGACCAAATTAAAAGGTTTTTGGAGTTTTTTTTAATCATTTTGGATAATAAACGTGCATTTTTACAGTGAAGGTGCTCACATCTCTACAAACCTGGGTCAAATGTGGACTAAAGGACTTCCTAATTTCATGGAATAACAACATAAAACATAAAAAAACATAAAAATATATATCCTATCCTTTTATATATTGACAAGTGCCGAGTATTTTGACGAATTTCACGTCTTTGAGTCTTGGGGAAGTTGACAGGGAAAGCTTCTAAAATAGCAGCTAGAGACAGCAAACCGGAATACCTCAAAAGAAATGTGTTGCCACGACGACTCCCCAAAGACGGCGATGACAATGCGGTTGATTTGAAAATTGAAGAGAAAATAATCTGCTCTCCTCCGAGACGCTACTTATGGGGATACGCGAGTCCCTTTGCATCACCGGGCCTTAGATGAAATTTGACGCTTGTAAAGGCGGCGGTCGGGCTTACAAAGAGAAGTATGTGTTTCAAGTGATCCAGACCTGCCATTCCTCAAACTCCCACGGATAAAACGCACAAAATAGAAAACAGATCTGGGATTACAGACTGAAGGTTAGAGTAGATTTAACTTTTTTTTTTGCAGATTCAACAATGATCTGATAAAATGTTGTGTAAAGCGTAAAGACAAATCTGTTTCTAGTCTTTTCAGTCACATTTTGAGTCAAACACAAATGTGTTTTTTTTAGAACAACCACGTAGCAATGAAGATAGTTATGAATTGTAATGAATGAAGTGAAGAATAATGAGCATGCATTGTTTTTTAGAGATGTGCGCAAAGAAAGTGCAATCTGTAAGGACAAAAATCAATATGTAAAGATTTTTTTGGAGTAGCCTGACAAAAATACTCAGACCAGATCACTTCATACTAACAGAAAGGTCTTAAAATACGTCTTTAAATGGAAAAACGGGTTTGGCAAATGTGAAATGACTATTAATGAGTGTAGAAATGATTTGAGCTGTTTTTGCAACATTTGGTTTTACTATAAAGAATACTCACAATCTAACTATTTTACAATAATCGAAACAATAAGAACTTCAAATATAACCAACAATAAAATAATGTTAGTTTTGGAGATTTTTTTGAGACAAAAATACTCAGACCAGATCACTCTTCATACTAACAAAAATGTCTTAAAATACGTCTTTAAATGGAAAAACTGGAAAATGTGAAATGACTATAAATGAGCGCAGAAATAATTTGAGCTCTTTTTGCAACATTTGGTTTTACTATAAAGAATACTCACAATATAACTATTTTACAATCTTCGAAACAATAAGAACTTAAAATATAACCAACAATAAAATACTGGAATAAATGAAACCTATTGTAACTTTTGGCTTTGGAAAGAAAACTCTAACTTTTATTCTGAAGGTTAGTTTTGGGTAGAACAGCATGAAGGACATTAATATAAGGACTTGGACACATCTGGTCCACTACAAAAGCCTGCACTTCTTTTGAGTTACGTCGCTAGCGCTCAAATTCATACAAATATTCTCTAAGTCGGAGCTATAACATTAATCAGTCACAATTATAGTCGTCTTATTTGATAATCCGTCTTATAATGTTGTTTCCTCATCAAAAACATACATGGGAATACATTAAGTGCGCCTCTGTGTTTTTAAACTCCATGCATCTTCACTAGAATCACTTGGATTTTTATTAACTTGAGCCATTTTATGCTATTTTCTGATCCAGTTTTTGTTTCATTCGCACTTTAAAAATGCATTGTGTGATTCAAGCATTTGTAGCATGTGATTATGAGATATTATTTTCATCATTTTTTTTCAGCGATTAAAACCATTTACGATCTTACAAGCAGCTTTGACCAAAACAAAGAAGCCTTAGATCAGCAGCAGATGTTAGCGAGAATGCTCCACCAGATAAGGAAATTAATCGAGATGCAAGAACAGCAAGAAAGTGATGAAATTATCCCATCAACGCAGCAAGGTGACATTGTGTCTGGCCCCGCACATCTGGGACGCCACGTTACATCACGCTCCAACCTTCTACACTCAATTTCCTGCCATTAGCGGTACGCAAAGACGGGATTCGAGAAAAAAAAGACGTTTCCTTCGTGGCGACGCAGGTAAAGAGCATCCACCCACACACACCCACGCGCACCAACACAAACAAACACACAAGCACAGCGCATCTCCCATTGGTCAAGTCGGTCCGGTTCTATCTCCTCCTCTTCGCTTCTCTACCCTTCTCTTCTCTCAGTCCTTGGTTCCATCCGGCGTTGGTCAGGTGGAGGGAGGTTAGGCGCGCCATTTGCATTCATTAACATTGCATTAGCCGACAGAGCGATCTTTAGAAAGCAGGGGCTGCCGGAGAGTGTCATCTTTAATTCATCATAACCCCGCCATCCTTGCACGTCGTCCCGCTCGGTCCCGATCCATCCCCACTTCTGCAGTTACGAACCCGCACTGTGTGTTTAAGGAACGATCTCTCAAATGTGTAAATGTGTTCTTCTGGAATACAAGTGTGAATTATTATTGAGAAAAAACATTTAATTGAAACTATATTACACTAATATAGGGCTATATTCTACACTGCACAACACAAATGCAGAACAACAACGCAGCAATGAAGATAGTTATAAATTGTAATGAATGAAGTAAAGAATAATGCATTGTTTTTTTAGAGATGTGTGCAAAGAAAGTGCAATCTGTAAGGACAAAAATCAATATGTAAAGATTTTTTTGGAGTAGCCTGACAAAAATACTCAGACCAGATCACTTCATACTAACAGAAAGGTCTTAAAATACGTCTTTAAATGGAAAAATTGGGGTTTGGGTATCAGGAAAATGTGAAATGACTATAAATGCGTGCAGAAATAATATGACTATTTTACAATCTTCGAAACAAGAAGAACTTAAAATATAACCAACAATAAAATACTGTTAGTAAATGGAATAAATGAAATCTATTGTAACTTGAGAAAAAACATTTTATTGAAACTATATTACACTAATATAGGGCCTATATTCTACACTATTTCTGTTATAATGTTGTTTCCTCATCACAAACATACCTGGAGTCATGAATGTTGTTTCATTCACACATGTTTAACACACAAACCTGCATATTTAGAGTTCTCTCCGTCCAAAAACACTCTGTTCCTCCTCCTCCAGGAAGTGCTCCACTGTGTTTTTAAACTCTAAACACTTTGACGAGAATCAGTGCTGGAATTGCGCATCTCTGCTGAACTAAAGACATGAAATTACTAAGTGGAAAAGAGCATTTTGAAAGATGTAAAGAGATAAAATAACTGCTGGCTCAAACATGTGTGAGTAAAACGAAACACAACTGCAGGTATGTTTCTTTTTAATGAGGTAACAGCATTATAACATGGTTTAGAGTCAATTTTGTGCAATATAGAAGCTTTAAAGAAGACTGTTGTGTTTTGTGGGGGCATATACAACTATAACATATAGTACACAGATCATTATTTTGCATTTTATTCATTGTGAGCCCCAGTATTGATCTAAAAGGACTAGTCCATTGATTTCCTGTTCAAAACCGCAGAACGGATGGGCCCCACCTCTTCATAGTGACAATATCACCTCAACAAAAAGTGGATTTTCATTGATGTGATTTTATTGTTAAAAAAAAAAAAAATCTGCATCCGTAATCAGCACTGAAACTAAATCAAGTGAATTTTATTTAGAAAGAACTATTTTATTGGAGTAAAAGATCATTTAAAACCTTTTTTTTTTTAACATGGCACGTTTTTTGCCTCTAAACACTTAGCGCCAACTACAAACTAAAAATAAATTTGAAGAACCATAGACCTTTAATATCTCACACTGACACAAATCAATAGTTCTTTAGATAATATTATGGCCGGACTGCCTCATATAAAATAAGCAGCCTCCCAGTTTTCTAAATAAACAGCAAAAACTATCCTTTCTTTTTGGCCGATTACTGACCTTTCCTGGAAATTTCATCATAATCTTGCCATTACTTACAGAGCTATCTCCCTAACAGATACAGCCTACACGGTAATGACCATTCGTGTAGCTGGGAGTATCAGTTTCAGGCACTAAATCAACAGTCTATGGAAAAGCCAATTACCAAAGCAATCTGAGGTAATATGGTTAGCAGCGTTCTACACTAGGGTCCACTGTATTCCACTATCTCCTGTTTCTGTGCTGGTGACACTTAGAGCAGAAATGTGATCTCAAATGTGATCTCCTTAATGTAGCCTAGATCTTTTTGGTCCGGGGCAGTGCCGTTTAGGGAATTGCGTAGCTACTGTGAGACCTAGTTTTAATGGATTGTAATGTGGGGCAATCCAGCGTTAGAACTACAGCGTCCTATGATAAAGGCCTATTTCCACAGACCCACTAACCTTTTCATGACGTCAAAGAAGATGTCATTGATTAGAAGACGTTCTGCAGTATCTTAATGGTGTACGTCCATCGTGGTTTAAGAGCGGAGATGCGCCGATCTAGATTTTCCTTGTCCAATATCGATTCCAATCTGTTTTTAGCAGATATCAAGACTGAAATTTTATTTTAATTTCCTCGAAACAGTTAAAGAGAAAAGACTATGAGGCATTCTGGGCCAGTAATCATGGTCTCATTACATATGTCTGAGGATATCATCTGAAGCAATACCGAATCCAACCAGATGTGTTCCATGTGTTCCATTATCTGATATGAGTATTGGTGCATGCATAGTTCAAGGTGCACGATGTTACATTTTTGTTGGGGATCAGTCACCTGTCATTTATATCATTGAAAGTTCCACACTATGATATTAAACAACTATTCCTTACATTCCATTACATTAATACCAGGGATATCATCTTGGTTTAACAACACCACAAAATCAATAATCTAATGTAGCATTTACCAACATAATTAAAGAAACATACATACATGAATTTGTAATGCCAAGTGACAGGCAAGATGCAATGTAAATCCACTTATTGATCAGCTAATGCATTTAAGTCAGCACATGTGCATAAAGCAGCAGAAGGTTTGTGTTTGCCAAGCCTGCTAACTCACTAGATAGAAGAGCTTGATATTACAGCATTTTATGGGCAAGTAATGAGGCTAGAATCTGCTCAGGTTTGCTGTGGCGGCAGACCAGCAGCAGTGACCAAGCAATAATCCAGATGGGAGCCGTGGTAGCCTCCCACAACCATCACAATTCTCATTACAGCGCGTATTACCTCAGCCGGTCGCTCTGCTTTTAAGAAACCTGGCAATTTGCAGCAGTAAAACAGCCTAATTACAACTGTTATCAGGCTCCTACCTCACAAAACTGAATTTAGAGGGAGAGGCTGGGCATCCCTGGCGCTTCACTGGCTTTTGTATTGGCTGGTGTCCAAATTGTACCAGCCACACCCTAATGTCATTATTCACTCTATAACAACTGCACTTATCACCAGGCCCGCTCCCCTTCAACATTTTAAAGAGCTGAATTGCAATCACTTAGCTGAATCGATGCCAAAGTCAATGTCCCCAATTTAAAACAACAAATCAGCTGACGTGAACATGAGGTTCTGAAAGATCGGGGTGTGCGAGGAACATATTGCCAAGAACGACTGGCCAAGTGGAAGGGAAAATGACACTCTGAGTAGTGAATACTGTTTATGTTGGATAAGCCACAGCTACGGAGAAAATGTAAATGCAATTTAAACTTTGGCTTTTGGGAATTTTCCCCTGACTTTGGTTATCATCACAGTCATGGCTGTCGGCATGTTCAAGCCTTTAAAACAACACAAAAAACTAGACACAAAAGCACAATTAAATTTATAGCAAAACATCCACATGCAAAAAATAGCTCAAATTAAACCATATGTGAAACTATTACTACTGTCACTACTACTACTACTACTACTGCTGCCGCTACTACAACAATACACAGACATCATTTTTGGCATTTTAAAAAGTACATATTCTCCAAAATGTAGGTCTGTAGGCTGTCTAGAGTGGCTTTGACATTTCTCAACTCCACACAAGAAAGTCTTCCCCCTCAGCTTGGCCTTATCATCACTTGGGCTGAGGAGGAACACAAGTTAACAGCCAGGGAGAAAAGCTGTCCATGCTAGGTGCACTGGGGATTGTGGGAGCCTGACATTTAGCACTGAGCTTACGGCTAATGGGCTTTCCAGGGTCGGCTAAACCAATGTTGTTCTGTAGAAAGACCAGGATATTTGCTGACTGACCAAAGAATGTTACTCAACTATTTCCTCACCTAATTAAGACAGTGAGGGAGGCTATTAAGGCTGTTTGGGGTCCACTGGTGGAAAAAATGGAACTAAAAAAGAGGATTGTTAAGGGGATACATCGCTTCATGTACTACAAGAAAAATGTGGTGTGCCAATGACAGTCTTTTATGTGTGACAAGGCAAACATAATGGTCCCTGTAAGGTGCAAACGGCCAGTGTGCACTCGAAGGAGCCCGGCCACAAAACCTCACACGGTGTTGGCCTCATTACCACCTCGGCACTTTATTGTCCCTTTGGTTGTTTTGGGGTTGATGGGGGAAACAGGAGCGCACAGAAGAATCCCAGAAACATGCAGACTCCACGTAAAGGCCCGAGAGTCGAACTCGCGAGAGGGACGTCGGACGGATTGACAAACTGATCGGCCGTGAGCTGGAGGCATTTATCACGGTGAGGGAGGTTAGGACACTGGACAAACCGCTCTCCATCATGGACACTACTGCTCACCCACTGCACCAGAGGGACGGAGGAGCTCATTCTCCAACAGACAGTGAAATACAAGACTACATTCATAAAATACTCTATACAGATGTACAACAACTAACCCTATGTCACTGTTACGACCTTTTGTATATAGCAGAGACATATCTGTGTTACTATATTTATATTTTTCTTCTTTTTTTACTTGTACATATACATTTATTTTATTTCAATACATATTTGACTTTATAATCAGCTACTGTGTCCAAATAATAATAATAAAATTCGTCTAAGTTTGAGACCAGAACAATGGATTATATTAGAAATGTAATAGAGCACAAATTGTAAAAGTACTATGTGAGTGGGAGGGCTAGAAGGACTTTTCGACTATCAAAAGGTTTATAAGAGCGTACAAAAACCTCTGTCCTCATGACTCCCTCTGAACTGAAGATAACCATCTGCTAATATGTGTAACCTGCACTGAGCAAAAAGGCACAGGCCAAGATGAGGCCGATAAGCACAGAATATGAGTGTTCTTCACAAAACATATTGGTCAGCTACAGAGGAGATAAGAAAAACGACAAAGTAATATGGCCTTATCCTTTCCTTTAATAACAGCCAGCGCTGTCTGAATGCACTGTGTTAACCCTAAACCTGATCTTCTTCAGGAGCCATTAAAAACAGCAAATAATGAATACTGTCAAAAATAACAGGTCAAATTATTAGTGTTGTTCTGAGAGCATTTTTGGGATACGATCCGATCCGATACTGGACATTATTGTACTCAATAATGGTCAATACCGATACCAGTCCAATACTACATGGTGTGAAGAAGTAAGGCTACTCTATTTTGTTACCGTACAGGAACAAAAAATAAAAGAAAATCTACAAGAATAAATGAGATTTTGAGAACTAAAGTATTAGTCCAATGTATAATGGTCTCGATGATAAGTTGATCACCTGTAAAAAGGCTCATCCTGGGAGCACATGGCTAAACATTTCACTCTAGTTATGTAGTTATCTGGTTATTCCAAGTTTAGTGTACACAACAAAGGCTTCATGAAGGTACCAAAGAAGTAACTTAAATGTATTAGTGTTATTATCATTATCATGAGGCAGGGCCTCCACACACTACATTTAACATCGCATCTGCGGGTCCTCATTGTGGAGTGGTATCACTGATTTGGTCTGAGTACTTGCCCATATCAGTTCCTGAAAAATGTTTGCCTGACCAGCCAGTCTCTTCTACATTCATTTCAGATTCAGAAAGTACTAGAACTGGACAAGAAGGTGAAAACCCTCTGTCCAAACTTGAGACGATCCAACCACAGCTCCAAATTTGTAGCACATATCTCTCAAACGTGGAAGACATATCTCCAAAATTCTAACTAAACTACTAAACTAAATATCTAACTTCTTTTATCTGAGATAAATAACAGTTTGGAGCTTTGATTGTTGATCATGTAAACATCTGCTCTGTTTCTCAGTCCTTTATGGAGTTTTTTCGACTTTCCCCTGTGAAATGGAGGGAAGACACTATACAGGGTCTAGATTAACTCCCCTTTCTAAAGTTTTGTCAAAGCGTGTGGATTTGACTGGTCAGGTAGGAAAGATGTGCAATATATGAGCTTTTTTCCAATACCTGTGTCAGTTTCAAAACTCTCCTACAAATGATAGACGATGGAGCAATGTAATAGTGAAAACTATGGCAGAGATGATATGCACACACCAGTATGTCCCGTGTGCCTAATCTCATAATATATGCGAGCTCACATCACACAAAGCCAGCTGCTGTGCCTATTACCTCTGCCGGTGCACTCCAAGTTTGGATGGCTCTTCTGAGGGAACAGTGATAATCCTGCCTCTGAAAAGCAAACTCCAGACAACAAATACAGTGTGTCATCCAATCGAAAATGGCAGTTTCTTTGCAAAGCCAGTGTGCAACCTACCACTGAAAAGTAATAAAGAATTGTACGGTTGAGGGGGCGAGATCCGAACAGCAGCAGGCCTCATCCAATCTCATTAAATGCCGTTGTTAACCATGTTTGGATGCACCACAAAATTGACTCTTGCCTCTTGAATAATTCCCCCCACTGTTAGAAGAAAACAGACAAGAAGAAAAGATGGAGAGGAGGAAGAGGCAGAGGGAGGGAGAGACAGCCTTGAGGAGGGTCTGACTGGGGTGCACTCTGCCTCTCATCTGTGGCAGTTTAAAAGAGCGACCTTGAGCCACCTTGAACTCACTGGAGCTGAATTTCAATAAAAGTCAAATGATGGCTGGTGCCCGCGGGGATCGGGCTAGAACGTGCCAAGCTCCGACTCACTGTGCGAGGAAGACCATTAAATAGTTGTACGCAAGTTTGAGCAAGTCAATCACCTGACGCTCGCTCATCAGAGACAGGCGAGCCCAGGAAGGGTTATGGTTCTGATTTCCAAAAAGTTGGGATGAGAACAAATTTTATTAAAGATCCATTATTACACAAAAGTGACTCTTATGTCCAGTGCTGGTACTGCCTCAGACATACCTGGAGTTGTTTCATTTGTGCATCTTTGAGTAATCCTTTTTATTAGTGTGTCTGCATGTACAAAGCTCAAAACACTCTGCTCTACCTTGTGATGCCTTAAACCAGTAGTTTACAGCTACATTTTACCTTTATTTCAGTAGAAATTATGACTGAAATTATCCAAATGATTCTAGTGAAGGTGTATGGACTTTAAAAAAAGAATGGATCACTTCCTGTATTACTAAATTACAAGTTAAATTAAATTATAAGTACAATTTGTGCCACTTTTATGTAATCTGTAGTCTATATTGTGCTTCAAAATGTTTTACTGTGATAGGCCTAGATTAGACATGAATAAAAACATTTATCCAGATCTGGACTGTGGTTGTGATTAAATTTATTTTTAGTTTTTAAATAGCCAGATAAATGATTAGGAGAAAAGTTCCTTGGCTATCAATGCACTAATTAGTTGTACTAATTGAAGGCCCGGAGATCAACTGTTTGCAGCCAAATGCCTTGCAGCATCTGGCCTGTTGCCAGTGTTTTGCTCAAATTAAGTACAAAAGTATTCCAGAAAGCACTAATTCTAAAATTGCCAATATAAGTGCCTCATATTGTACCACTCAAACATTTTTCAAAAGATGACAGTCCCCCAGTTATTTTTTTAATGTTCAGCCTTATGCCTTTCCTCACTATGCCTGGGATAAAAGTGTGTATAATTATAGTCACATGGAGGTGCGAGTATGTCACTCTTCCTCACATTACTCATCTTCATCAGTGACAGGTACAGTGAGACTCGGTAACAGCAGCCGCAGGGATACAACACCACAGGGACCCTCTGCTAATAGTGATTCTCTGGGTGTGAAAAGTGCAGCAGAGACACTGGACACACATGTGCATAAGCAAACACCATGAAGTGTTATTCAATTTAGCGTCTCGTCCCTTGACAGATCCTGTGCGAAGCTGTTAATTGTGTTTTATAGCATCAGGAGGTTATAGGAGTGAATAAGAACCCACTATCCTCAGACCCTGGTCACCAGACACTGCTGCTTCAAGTTTGTGGAGGACCAATCACAGCCAATTATCTTTAGTTTACAAGACGGTCAGTCGATATCTCATTATGCCTATAAATTGGTGTAAGAAGACAATTTAATGAAAACACCTCATATTGTTGAACTTTTTTTTTAAAGTAATATTTAACCATTTTAGATTTAGATTTAAGAACATATAGAAAAATCCCACACACCGTCTTACTTGCAAATTGTGAAGATTTATTAGGACATGCAACGTTTCGGCACTAGGCCTTCATCAGACAAATAGAGAGTGAGAGCTCAGGTGGCGTCTTAAATAGGGTGTGGCAGGTCATAAAGGCACAGTGAACCCAAAAACACAACATAATACAAAATACAACGTCAATTATTAAACAATATTAGTAATCATATTGCTACTAATAATAGAAAACTTATAAAAATACAAAAATACAACAGATTTAGATTTAACCAAATTAGATTTTCAGGCTCTGCCATAGTATCAATAAATATCGGATATCAAAAGATACTTAAAACCAAAGTTAGGATCCAGGCACAAATGATATGAGCAGGTTTCTCAAATGTTACACATAATAAAACTTTGATGCTTCAAACAGGACGCGTGCGACACCACCGAGCACACAAATGTAAAAGTTTCCCCGGGATGGTGCAGTGAGGAGCAGGTAATTGCAGCTGCTTTGGCCCCTCCTGCAACATGCTCCTCACAACAGGGACGGCCCTGGATAAGCCTGTGTGAATGAGAGGAAGTGCGCTGTGGTGTGATGTGCCTCCCCAGACTGAGTGGGCTGTTCTACTGGGATCTTGTTAGTGTAGCTCTAGCACACTCACACACACACATGCACCTTGGACAATTATCTTCATACTTGCAAATAGGATCAGTGGAGGCATATAGCATAGCAGTAATACTTGGGTAGTCTATAAGAGAAATTTGTCAGATTGCCAATTTAGAAACACAACTTGACATAACTTGAGAAAGATATAGGTAGCTAAAGGGAGGCTACACAAGAAACCAACTGCAAATTGAAAGTGAAAAATCATTGTCTGAAGTTCATCTTAGTGTTGGTCTAATGCCACTATTACTTTAACCTACTTCAATTACTACAATTTATACTTTTTTAGGTCATTCTTATACTTAAACTTAGACCAACCTTATTGATCCACAAGAGAAATTAGCTCACAAAGAACAAAAATATAAATCATTATAATATATTCAAAAATTATAATATATTCAAAGTGATTGTTGTACATCTGTATGGAGTATATGGTATAAATGTAGTTCTGTATCTGTAAATGTTTGAGAACGAGCTCCTCTGTCGCTCTATACTTTAAAATACTTACATTGCAAAAAAAAAACAGCAAAGGGTGAAAAACTGACATTTAGGTACCACCTTATTCGCAGTAAACAGATGGCGTTTCAGCAGATTATGCCAGTGAAGACACATCGGGCAGAAACATAGCAACGAGGGGTTACACCCAAGGGTCCAGTCAAGTCAATGGGGATCTTCCCTGCAGTGATCACCTCTTCTTCCTATATCCATCTCCATAAAAATGCCAATGACTGCCCGGCGCCTCCAAGCCAAAAGCACTTTAAATGCAACCACTAAATCCACATGCTTCTCGCTGCCTTTGCCAACTCCGCCTCGGGAAGTCCATATATTTTTGGACACAATCTTTGTTTCTTCCTCCCGGGCAAAGCTAGGCAGACTACATTGCGATGAGGGAATAGAGGGAGTGAAAAAAAAAAGAGTCCAGGGGCAGGAGGTAAAAAAAAGAAAAAGAAAACAGGAAAAAAAATAGTTTGAGAAGAGGATCTTGACCTTACAGCGTGACGTGGAGGTGAGCTGGTTCTCTCTGAGGAGGTTCTATAACATGTGAGGAAGAGGAGGAGGCAGAAGAGGAAGAAGAAGAGGGGGGTGGAATTCTCTCTGGAGAGGAGGTAGTGTTGTGAGGATGTTTGGCGGCGGGTGTATAACTTCAGCTGACGCAAACTTTTCTCAACTTTCTTTTTGAAGCCGAGATAAACAGACAGAGAATAAAAAACGCACTGTATCCCCCGGAACTGTACATCACACATTTAGAGTTTTCTTTACAAGCAGTTCCAAAAAAGAAATGTTCAAATCTATATACATAGACTTGCTTTAAACAAGGTAGGCAGCAGTGCAAGCCTGGGTATTTGATTTTCATACCGTGAAAGGACTCGAGACACTAAACTTGTTCCTGGCTCTCACAAACCCTTTGGCACATTTCTAGTATTCATTCACATTGATTATTTTTCAGACGCACGCACGGCTTTAAACTAGCTTTTTTTTTTTAGATGACGAAGCGAAGAGGGGTAGACTGTCCTCGTGAAGCCAACAAAAGCTCAGTCCAAAGTATACCATAGTGACGTCTTCCATGTTTGCAGTCAGTAAAATGAAGTTTTAAGAGTCAGCACTCTGATTATGACAGTTCTGTTGCAAAATATATGGATCAAATATGAGTTTACTCTTTAACATGAAAAGTCACATACCCAAAAAGCCCAAAAAATGGCATAGTAGAAGTAGAAGTTATTTATACATTTGTCCATAGGCCTGTCACAGTAATTACTATATAAATTTACTGTTCAATATATGAAAGTTGGTACAATATTTTGGAGGTCAGTATTCATTGCGTGCACTTTTCCTTTGCTCTTCTGGAAACTTGTGGTTATTTTATTGCCTATATGATAAGGTTTATGCTCTAAAAGGTTGAATTACTAACTTCTATGACACATTACTAAGTACTTAAGGGTTTAATTTTGCTATTTATCTATTGCACTTCATGTTTTTTTTATATTACTGTACATTTAGAATATTTTTGTGGCATAAATGTGCTGTTGGGTTCTTATATCACACTTCAAAATTTGCTATCATGTCAGGCCTGTTACCCAAAAAGCCCCAAAATTAGCATAGAAGAGAAGTTATTCATTAATTTGTTCATAGGCCTGTCACAGTAATTACTATATCAATTTACTGTTCAATATATCGTCACCTTCCTAAAATAATCACCCAAGTCACTTTTTGCCTAAGTTTACTTTGCCATAATTTATGCCATAATTTCAATTTTGGGGGGAGTTTTTTATGTTTCCTGAAAAACCTGAAAAAATGACTTATGCGATTATTTTAGGAAGGTGTCGATATGGAAGTTGGTAAAATATTTTGGAGGTCAGTATTCATTGTGTGCACTTTTTCTTTGCTCTTTTGGAAATTTGTGGTTATTTTATTGCCTATATGATAAGATTTGTGCTCTAAAAGGTTGAATTACTGACTTCTATGACACATTAATAAGTATTCAAGTGTTTCATTTTGCTATTTATCTATTGCACTTCATGTTTTTTTTATATTACTGTACATTTAGAATATTTTTGTGGCATAAATGTGCTGTTGGGTTCTTATATCACACTTCAAAATTTGCCTGTTTGTTCATTCATTTTATGGCCAATGCATATTATACAACATCTGCAACAGTTACAGCAGTAAATATCTATTAGCAAATACCACCCACCCATTTTGACCGTGTGAATTGCGTCGGTTGTGATTTTTTGAAGAGGCCGTCGGTGCGGAATGGCAGAAATATTTACCCATCAGCCCCGGGGCAGATATGGCCGCTCGTTGTCAGTGATCTCTATGATGGCAGCAAATGTCACTGTGCACATTCCAGTCACTGATCTGAACCAAAGGCCGGCAGCGCGTTCGTAGCTCTGCACCCGCGTCACAAACACTCGCACGCACAGAGCCGTCTGACATGTCGCCGACCTCACTTGAGTTGGCACCCACGGGACACCCACGCTCTTGAGCTTTGGCCTCCGGCTCAGCACCCAAATGTCACAGCTGTCCGGCGACACGGCGGCAGGACAAACAGTGGCGGTCATCTCTTTCATCGGTGACCGTGCCAAGCGAGGGCTGTCATCTGCTCCGAGACGACGGGCGAAAGGAGCTAGTTCACTTTTACTACCTAGTCATTTCGCATTTTCCAAAACCTTTGTTGACTATTTTGTGGAGTGAGAGGCAGAGATGCTGGCAGGAGAAAATAAAAAGGGAAAAAAGCGGTTTAAACTTACAAGCCAATACAGGTAGAGAGAAATTAGACAAGTTACCACGGAAACCTAAACCAGCAAGTGGAGTAAAGACTGTAATTTTGTAGCTGGCTATTTGACTTGCTTTCATACAGCCCTTTTTATCCACTAGAAATGGTTACAACTGCAAATGTACTGCTCAACTCTAAGGCGAAGACTACAACTTAGCACTTTATAGATTTGAGTGCACACAAAGTTTTCCCAGTCCTTGTTTGGTTAGAGACACAGAATGTACACAGCTTTTTGACTTCTGCAACATAATGCACAGCCCATTTTGCAGCATATGTTGTCTACCCACGCCAACTGGGATTTCATTTGTACAGTAACATTTGTCTAACTTTTTAGGCCTCCTGCACGCTACAGACTTTGTTTTTCTCTTTATTTTTTCTGGAAAACTGTGATATATGTAGAATTTTGCATTGTTGTATAGGCATTCTGGCAAAAAAATATTAATTCAACTGCAGTCACAGGTGGGACTGGCAGCATTAAATATAGATTATAACTTCAACATATGAATTGTTCTTGTTCACTGCAAGAAGCCTGGGTGTTAAAACTGGGCATGGGAGATTTTTATGATTCTAAAATGTATGAATTGTTCTTGTTCACTGCAAGAAGAGATTTTTATGATTCTAAAATTTTGGCTTAATTTGGTGGGATTATAACTATTGTTAATATGATTATGATTTTATACCAATCAAGCGGCAATTTGCAAAGAAAAGTCGAATTACAGGAATAGATGTTTTCTTATATTTGTATTTGTCAGATAATAATTTCTGTGTACATTAGAGAAGTTTTGCAAGGTCACAGTTACAGAATTCCCTACTGTGATGTGATGATTTCCAACCAGGAGGCAACATTTTAAATCTAAAAAATGGCCAAATTGGGAATGCTTTTTGCAAAAATCTTAAATATCATAAGGACTTTAAGTGTGTTTCAGTAAAATGAGTAGTCCAACCTGTCATAAGCACTTTGATAATCATTGAAATTCCTTCATCAAATGAACCAGCCGTCTATTTCCCTAGTAATACCTGACTCAAAACCATCTATACTCCAACAATCCACAGCCCTAATCAGAACATGAACCATCCTTGCTCCCATATCCGTAACACAACAACAACTCAAAAGCTCTGTTTCCATGTCAGAGTTGTTGTTACGACTGCAGATGCTCTATTTTCTGCTGCATTCTACAAAAACAACACACAACATTTATGGAGCATTCTCTTTCCGATTCACTGTTCACAGCTGAGCTGCTGCTGCTCTCCACGACCACAGAAGTGTGTCTAAAGACCTGAGACGCCTGGTTAAATATGTAGTGCCACCGACCCACTTCAAGCTGTTCTTTTGGTTCACACATCCAAAGCAGCATTCTTCAGTGCGCACTCCCCCACACCTCCACCATGTAAATACAGCCGGCACAAGCTGTAAAAGCAGGAAGCCGGCTGTTAAATGATTCCTGCGCTCGTATGACGGAGGCCTGGAATAGAGGCAGGTGCCTGTCCGGCGTGTGGAGGTGTTCAAAGTGGAAAATGCAGGAGATGGGTGACCCAAGTGGTCCGCAGGTGTGCAGAGATAACAGCAGCACGGCACAACTGTTTTAGATGAAATGTAGCAGACAGCAGCAAGTGGAAGAAGAGGAAGCAGAAAGCTTTATGTGAAGGGAGCACAGTGCAGTAGTGGAGACTATTGTTTTCCAGTGGGAGTACATCACACCGTTTAGAAGATGATAAATACAACTATGCAAGTGCACTCTAGGGGGTTACAAATAAATTAATACTTAGATCAGAACTAAAGCTCGCATTGAACAAATGTGACACAGCCCATTGATGTTGAGGAAAAACCTATTAATACAAATGACATTGTTTTATTCATTATTAACAGTATATCATAACAGTACTGTAATGGTTAAGGTATACTTTATAATCAGTCAGGACAAAAGGGAAATTAATTCTGCACATTTGACCCATTCTCCATCAGTAGGCGCTGCAGTGAGATGCTGCTCTCTGGGTCCATCTCCAAATTTTGAGCTATGCCTGGTCAGAACTATTTTAGCCGGAGGATTTTACCTCTGGGCATGTTTTGGGTTGAATGGGGAAACCGGAGTGCCCAGAGGAAATAGGTGGCCAGGGAATCAAACCTGGAGCCTGGAGCCTAAAATGTGAGTGCGAGCCATCCCGCTGCCACAAATTGAGTTTGAAATTTTAGTACTAGCCTATAAAATTCTTTCAAATAATAAAAGGCAGAGGAGGAAAACATAATTCATTTCGTCAGAAAGATGGAATTTCATCTGAGAAGTGAAATTTCTTTTCCAAAAATGTAATTTCATTTCTCACTGGTGAGCAGTCTGTCCTCCACCACTAACCAATCACATTTAGAATCAAGTGAAGCTACCTGAGGATGACGTCCACATGTTTAGTTTTAGTTACTGTATTCTATATGCAGATTATATATTAAAACTTCTATAAACTATATGACAAGGAATCTCAACTAAGCTTTATCAGAAGATAGAGGAACTACAGAACTATGATGTCACCCACAGACCCTTAAAATAGGGAAGAGGTAGAGATATCAACAAGTATAGAAGCACTATCTGTCCAAGACCGACTATAATGTAACCTTTGCGTGGAGCTTTACATATTCACACTGCAAGATAACAACATTTATCAAGTATATATCTTATGATAAGTTATAAAGTTATAAATTATTTACGCTGACTTCATTATATCAATAGAAGTTTTCCCACACCATTACAAAAGGCAGTGTTTACCAGTACACAGCGTCCATTTATCAAGCACTTTCGCTGAGTAAACATCCATTAAAGCCAATGCGTTATCAGTGGTTGTGTGGTTATTAATGTAGACGAGTGCTGGAATGGCTCCCAGAGAAGTTTTCACACACTGTTACTATACCACAAAGTGGCCCCTCCCTCGTCCTCTCCAGGGGTGTAGTTAGCCCACGTGTCCCCCAGAGGCCCGCTCCACATAATGAGGCTGACAGACCAAAACAAACAACGCATGGAGGAGAACACAGAGACGCCAGAGACCAAGACGCAGGAGAGGCTCAGGACATGGAGGTGTGAAGCTGTAAGCGTGCAGTGTTGTGGCTGCTAGAGGCTTTGGAAGCTCCTCTGATGCTCGATAGTAACATGGAAGGAAAGATTAAAGAGCCCATATTACACCATTTTCTGATCTATGTTAAAATGTTGTTTCCTCATCACAGACATACCTGAAGTTGTGTTTTGCTTCATTCACACAACAAATCCTGCATATTTAGGCTGAAGTCTTCTCTAAAAGAAAAATTGTCTCTGAACAAAAGGTAAAAAGTAACTGTTAACATGAAAATAATCACTGCGTGACATCACAAGGTGAAACAGAGCATTTTGAGCTTTGGAGATCTAGACAGACTAATACTGCAGGATTACTCAAACATGTGTGAATCGATTAAAACACAACTCTAGGTATGTTTTGGAGGGGTTAACCATTCTTAAAGCTCATACGAACGCATTAAAAAGTAGAATAGAGACTAACCTGCATAATTTAAGAAATATGCAAGATTTCCAGATTATTAAACCCTTGCCAGTAAAATGTTAGGTCAGATCGTGGTCTCTTGTTTAGGTTGATAACTGTACCTTTACAAATTTGAAAATGGTGCACTATGTAACTTTTTGGATGGGAGTCCATCACTAGCTTGTTTCTATGGATATATATGGATATAGCATTGCTCTGTTCAAAATGTTCCACAGTATGACATTAAACTGCTCTACCTTACATTTATTAACTTAAAAGTGGTTTCATAGCTCAAAAATACCTAGAAAACCAGGCATTCTGACGGTGTGGGGTTGCCTTTTCACAGATCTGACCTGTAACTTGGTCTGGTTTGGTCGTGATGAAGATAGAAAGCAATAAAACCTCCATGAAGAAAAGCATTTGACGGCCTCTCTACCAGAAAAGTTACACACCTTTAATGTTACTAAAAGTGTGCTGCCCTATTGAGCTCTCTTCTCTGTGTACCTATTGCTGGGTTAGTGGAGCAGTTCGGGCCTGCCTCTCTCCCTCCTCCATGTCTCCCTCCTTCTCTCCATCTCTGTATGTGGAGTGTTGTGTGATTTACGACGCCTGGTGTGAGCTCTACTCCCTTCCTCCTGCATAATGTCCCCATTAGAAGCACCAGACTCTGTAGTTGTGTTCATCATTTAGCCCCAGCACAGTGGCACACCTGGGGAGAGGGGGCCGCACGGGGACACCCTGAACATATGAGCTCACCACGCCAAAGTGAGACCAAATGTTATCATGTCATCAATTACACTGTGTGCAAGAGGAGCCGTGATCAACCTCTGTTTGGTCTATTTTAGTCACAAAGCAAAGGCTAATGTGTAATCTATGAGGATGGACTCCCAGTCTATTTATTTAAAGTTAGAAAACAACTCCGGGGTTGTAAGACAGACAAAAAGCTTTCATTCTAGTAAATAACAAACAAACAAACAAACAAACAGTTAAATGGTTGTGAATATATGAAATGCAGTTGTTTAAGATGTTTTATGAGGTTGAGGGTGAAATTCCCATGCTGATCACCAGATTTGTCTGTATTCGTTCTCATTGGATACTCATTCAGCATTCATTTCTTACCAAGATGTTCTGATTAAGATTTTAGAATAATATCTAAAAATAAAAGTATTACTAAAATATAAGATGTATGATTTATGTACATATCCCCAGGTTTCAAGTAATGTAAGCCCACAACTGCTGGTATAAAAATGAAGTCAAAAGTTGTCAAAAGTCATCAAAATGGCATCCATAACAGGAAAGAGGGACTGAAACATATTCATAGCAGATATGG
>KN488828.1:20386-48129 GCA_000787155.1 Scartelaos histophorus | reverse complement strand
CCGTTTAGCTCAAATTTTTTAATTATTTCTTAATTGAATATGTACCTAAAATACATATTCAGAATAATTGTATAGAATTATAAAACATATTATAATTAAATATATCACAAAACACATTAGAACACAACTATTCAGAGTTATGTTACTACATTTTAAAAGTTACGGTGACCATGTGCAATATAAATATTACAATAGAGAAAAAACAAATGTCAGGGGCTCTCTGTTGTTGGAAATAATAAAAGTCTTTTATTAGATATGGATGTTAGTTGGGGATATACACGAGGAGCACTTGTTCTGGACTGAAGCTTTCACTCCTTCTGTGTTTTAATGTTTTAAAAGTATTTTTTTCAAGACCAAAGCAACAGTTGAACGCTTCCTTTTGTTACTCTTATTTTGACTGCATCTCCTCCAGTAATAGTATCAGCTGTACAAGTGTAGAGCAGCTGGTCCGGTCCCTTTGACCCCTTCCATAACCCAACAGTGACTCGTTTGTGACACTGATCTACTTGACTAATTAACCCACAGAAGCAAGTCCTCGTTTTAGAGTTTCCCCAAACACACCAAACCATCTTCTACATGAATGATCCGGCTAAATACCCAATAAACTGGTAACTCTATGTACCATAAAAACCTAGGCCATAATACTGTGGCAAAAACGCACCTGTGATACACTTGTATGGAAGGTAATTTGTTTCATCAGATTTTGAATTTTAAACACCGTTGGATTTCTCCCTTTGTATTTTTGTAACTCTGAAAAAACATTTTTATACTGAATTTTAATTGCTGATATTTCACGTGTACATTTTCAAAGTGTTTCAAATTCAAAATAAAAATTTCACCTTTAGCATAGATCTTTTCGAGTCATAAATTCAGCGGTCAAAATTTAGAATGTAAAATTTGCAGTAAAAAAAATTCGCAGGAATGATCCAAGATGCCAAGGCAGAAGCAATCGATCCAAAGTGATTCGATCTAATTTAGTAACAAACAGGAAATGGTGCAGTGAAGCGATCTGATTGGTCAGAATTAGCCTCATCCAAACCTCAAACCCCGCCCCCAGATGAGAACGACCAATAGGAAACAGCCTCTATCCTCCTCTTTCACTCTGGATCGATTGCTTCTGCCTTGACATCTTGTATCTTTGCTGCAAAATGTTTCGCTGCGAATTTTACACTTTGAATTTTAACTGTTGAATTTCAGAGCTTGGAAATACGCAGTGAATATCTAAAGGTGACATTTTTATTTTGAATTTGAAACATATTGAAAAAGTTTAAAATTTCAGCAACTAAAATTCAGAATAAAAATAATCCTTTTTCAGATTTTAAAAATTCAAAGTGAGAAATTCAGTGGTGTTTAAAATTCAAAATCTGATGGAACAAATTCTCTTCCATACTCTTGAGTTATTTGCGTATTGTAGCTGTGAACTGGTGTTGACTGTGTCGTTGCCTCGTACTGGGAGGTAATTGACCAATTTACCAATTTGGTGCTAACCTTAACTCTTCAATTTGTGCAGTTTCTTTGGCGTGGCACAAGCAGCCGGTTAAAGTCGTTGTAGAAGTTAAATGATTTGAAATTAGAATTTTTTATATAGTTTATCTACTTGTCTGTCGTTGTGTGGTGTCTACAAGTATTTGAAATTTAAATGTATTGGATTTGGACATGTCAGGTAAAGTAAAAATCGCCAAATTCAGCCCAATCTCTACCGAATAAAAGATGTCACGAGGTGGAACGGGGCATTTCGAGGTTTGGAGATGTGGAAAACGTGTGTGAATGGGAAAAAAACGCATCTCCAGGTCTGGTTTTTGAGACGATAACATTATAACATGATTTAAATCTCACGAGAGTCAATTTTGCGTAATATAGAAACCTAAAAATCTGTTTTCCGATTGCAAACCCCACGCACAAAGGCTCCCCTCATCGTGTCTAGTGCCCGAGGCTGTGAGCAGAGAGTGAATCACACTTGTTTCACACACCGATGTTGTTGTGCGTAGACTTCACCTCCCCCAAGGCTCTCTCTGTTGTCTGACCCTCTGGAGGTCGGTGCGTCTCTATATCAAGTCCAACAACAAAACATCTAATGGGGGCAAATAAAAGACCCGACGTGATGGACTTACCCCTGCAGTACCTGTTTTTATATTCACAGAGATTCACACAAACTAAAGAGACCAGAGTTTTACCAGAATAATATTAAACTGCACATTTTCAGACAATAAAACGCCATCCACAGTTTTTAGATGTACAGTTTTTAGATATATCTGTACTGGACCAAGACAAATATTGCTCAAATACGTGTGAAAAACTTAAAAAAACTTCAAAAATCCAAGATAAGTCAGCTACTAACCTTAATAACAGCATTTAATAACATTTTGGTGTGAAAAATGTAAATTCCAAGCCTGAATTGTTCATTCTCTGGTCTATTTTTTATTTTTATTTTTTATTTATTTGTTTATTTCATTCATAAAGCATAAAAAGACATCATCTGTGTCATAACATCCAAATACAAGATGTTTGAATTATTTTTATTCTGAATTTTAGTTGCTGAAATTTTAAGTGCACTTTTTCAATATGTTTCAAATTCAAAAAAAAAAGTCACCTTTAGATATTCACTGTGTATTTCCAAGTCCTGAAATTCAACTGTTAAAATTCAAAATGTAAAATTTGCAATGAAAAATTTTGCAGCAAAGATACAAGATGTCAAGGCAGAAGCAATCGATCCACAGTGAAAGAGGAGGAGAGAGGCTGTTTCCTATTGGTCGTTCTCATCTGTGGGCGGGGTTTGAGGTTTGAATGAGGCTAATTCTGACCAATCAGACGCTTCACTGCTCCATTTCCCGTTTGTTACTAAATTAGATCGTTTCAGAGGATTGAGGCTGTTTCCTATTGGCCGTTCTCATCTGGGGGCGGGGTTTGAGGTTTGGATGAGGCTAATTCTGACCAATCAGATCGCTTCACTGCACCATTTCCTGTTTGTTACTAAATTAGATCAAATCACTTTGGATCGATTGCTTCTGCCTTGGCATCTTGGATCATTCCTGCAAATTTTTTTACTGCAAATTTTGACTGTTGAATTTAAAACTCGAAAATATCTATGCTGAAGGCGAAATTTTAATTTTGAATTTGAAACACGTAAAATTTCAGCAATTCAAATTCAGTATAAAAATAATTCAAACATGGTTTTTCAGAGTTACAAAAATACAAAGTGAGAAATTCAACGGCGTTTAAAATTCAAAATCTGATGAAACAAATTATCTTCCATACATTCCATTTCTGAAAAATAATTAATGGCTGTAGGTAAGTTTTACATATTGATCCCCAAATTTCCACACAGTACATCAGATATGGTGTAATTATAAAGTATAGAGCACTTTTATTTTAAATATGCAATGAAAAAAGATTGCACAACCATCTAAATTCATAGTTTATGTATGTTCATTGTAACATTCATGCAAAAAAAGCTGTTAAGTGCAAAAAAACCAACAAAAAATAACATTTGATGGAGAAAGAATCTGAAAATGAGGTTATAGTGGTATATGTGAGCGACTTGTTTGTTCTCAATATTTGGCTTTTATTTTTTTCTTCCACCAAAACATAAAATTATCTTTGAACGTGTCCTTGTACATTTGTATTCCCAGTAACCACAACGCCACTTTGAGAGCAGTTTGACGAATGTGTAACATTTCATGGCCGTCTCGAGCGCAGTTTGGTCACTAGAGCTTGAAATTCCTCACCGTTTAGTCAAAGTCAGGTCAAGTTGCGAGGAACCTGTCAGACCAGTGGTTCCTCAAACACAAGAAGCTTCAGAGACCTGCTGCGTGGACCCTCACCTGGGTTTGTGGGAATTAGTGTCAACGCTCGGACCAGAAAACCACACAAGTCACAAGTTAAGAAAGGAATTTCCATGAACATAGATGTTTTTTATCTGACATTTGATTTATTTAGTTACAAAAATCTCAGAATTGACTCTTGGGAAATCTGAGCCGAGTTAGAAAAACATTACCTGGACCTTCACATGGTGTTTTGTTTCATTCACACGTGTTTTAAGTAACGTTTTATTATTAGTTTGTCTACATCTCCACAGCTCAAAGTGCCCTGAAGTGGTAGTTTCAGTTTAACAGCTACTTTTTACCTTTTGTTCAGTAAATTGGCGATTCCAGGATTAAAAATGATTCTAATGAAGGTGCATGGCATTTAGTTGAGCACATAAGGGTGCGAAGAACTCAGGTTAAATGTGCAGGATTTGCGTGTTAAACAGGCCCGAATGAAACAAAACATTAGAAAATCGCGCGATATGGGCCCTCGAATCATTTTTTAATCATTGCATTTTGTACAAACAAGAACGGAATAATCTAGACTTGCACGAAGTACGGAAATGCTAACACCGAGCACCTAAAAGAGCTCATGTGAAACCACAGCAGCGAGTGACAGGAACAGATCTACATTCAAAATAACCACAGAGACAAGAACACAGCACGTAGAAGAATGTTTGCTGTAACTGAAGAGACATTTACCCAAGCAACCCTAATGCAAAAAAGCGTATTAATTCATTTTAATAATAATATTCATATTCCTGTATCCTCTCTCTTTCTGAAAATATTGATAAAACTGGTGTTGTTCTTCTTGATACTGTAATGTCTAAAAGAGAAAGTGAAATTCAAAGATGGCTTTTATTGCACAGTTGCACAGTTTATTCTCAAGAGGTTTAATTCACTGGGTGCTATCCAAACATGTGGCTGTTTATACACTTTAAAGACTTAATATTATACTGAACATTTACATTTTTCGTCAATATAAAATTGTAAACCAAAGCCATTTACAAGCTGTTTTTTTAAGAACAAAATACATTTCAGCAACAATATTTCTCTATTTAACCATTTCTTGTGTAAAGTTAAAAGCAAATTTACAGCACATTTATTTTAATTATCAAATTGTATGTGAACATGTGAAGTGAGGAACAAAACAGGCCTATCACTAATACAAACATTTTACACAAAGAGCTCTGGACCCGCGGTGCAGCTTCAAGGACACATAGCCAGACACTTTCATGTATAATTGAACAAGGCCACATCTGGCGCTCTGGTGGTGGTGGGTGATCGCTCTCTCTCTTCTGCACATACGATCTGGTCTCTCCGGTGGATATGACGGGCGCTCCTCTGACACCGCTGACATGTTTGGGTCTCAGCTGTGGAGAGACGTGAGCAAACGGAGGCACGGGCACCACCTCTGTGACCTCCAGAGAAACACACTCTGGTCAACAGTATATTTTAAGTGTAGAAGTATCTGCAGATCAGGCTGGAGCAATACAAATATCGATGTAATAAATCATTTACAGTGCTGTCCACTTGAGAGTATGATGTAAGCCTCCACGTCGTCTCACGGGACCCTGGAGATGGCAGGAGCAGCGTCTGCCCGGGAGATTGCATTACCAGCAGTGCATTAGAATAATGAGAGCACCTGCTCACCGCAACTCTGATGATCTCACTGTGAAACGAGGCCTGCTCAGCCGAGTTGATGATGCTAAATTAAAATGTGCTGATTAATTATTATGTGCACAGCAGGGAGCTCAGATAAGGACCGAGATTGGGTGTAGATCACAGTGTGTATGTTTATTGTGCAGTGTCGAGAACTAAAGTGAGAATTGTTTTGTTCTGTCAGAACTTTTACAGTTAATGATGATAATAATAATGGATTTGACACACCACATTCATATGTCATATTCTGTAATACTAAATACACTTCTTATCCATTGATTTTGATGTTTTTATTGATTTACATATGTATTTGTTTTATTTTTACGAGGGGGTGTGGAGATACATGAATAATACATAAAAAATTGACACTGAGTGAAATAGTGAAGCATGTGTGGATGATTAAGCTCCTGGTTTGAAGAGAGAATGACATACTTGCTTCAGACGTACATGTGCCAGTGCTGCAGGGAAACACTTCACAGCTGAGTTTGCTCAGTGCCAGATTTCATATCCACATTCAGGAAGTGCCCCCACACGCGCTCATTGATCACTGATTCATAAAGAACACACAAGTGCTTCAGCAGTCGCCACAGAAGCCCCCGCAGAGGCCGGGCCTCTCATATCAAACGCTCTCCAGATTAACAACAGGCCGAGGGAAGCCACAGCGGAGCGAGAATATTAAAAGCAGAGCCAGCTACAAAGTGCAGAGCTCAGCGTAACACAGAATGGTGGAGATTTATTATACAGTTTGTGGGGTCAGGAGAAAACATGGCAAGTCATAAGATAACAGCGAGAGAGGAGCTTTAAAAATGCATGAGAGTGATATTAAAGCTTTTGTTTTACTGCTTTATAGATTTATTTTGAGCCTCTTTGGAAAGCCGCATCAACAAAAAACTTTTAATATTCTTTTCCATTAGAACTGTATTTTTAGAAAGCTGTTTGTCGTGCTTGATCAGTGGACTGGTTAATGCAAAGACCAGTGCCTACAAACTGTGAGGCCAGTAGTGCAATAAAAAGAAGTGTAAAGCATTTTTGAGCCATATTTGGGCAAATACCAATTGCTAATTAGAGATGCATTTCAGAACGTGTTTGCAGAGGTCTAAATTATCTGATGTGTTTTGTTTGATCCATGTGTTTTGTGGAGGTTTGGCTATTGCAGATACTTTATGTGAGTGGACAGTATTGATTGGTAGATATTTTACTTTGATATATCTCCCACCTGACAATTTGGTAATGCATAACACATAAAAACTGCACCTTAAATAGTAATAAATTGCTGTTTTATTGCTTCTCTGTTTAATTTCAGAACTTTTAACCATGCACGATCCTCAGGCAGGTCCCTGTTAGCTCCTCCAGGGTCCAGGCTCCGGACGAAGGCTGATCACGCCTTTTCAGTCCCGGCGCCTTTGGAACGAGCTGCCTGAAACTCGTCGTTATCAGCTATTCCTTAGTTAGTATTAAAAGATTGCTTCATTGTCTGATTTTGTGTTTGTTCTCAGCGTAGTTAGGCCGTTAAAAGTGTGGTCATTATAAAGTGTTAAAGGGAAATTCCCTGAAGATTCCAGGATGGTGCAACAGAACTGAGGTAACTGAAACTGTGCAGAGTCTACTGTTGTTGCTTTGAAGAGAGTCGGTGGGTGGTCTGGGGAAGCCTTTCTTTCATTTCTTTCATTTCTCTTTCTTCATATAAAAATGCAGGACTGGAGCCAAGTTGGTCTACGGACTAGAGCAGAGGAACCGAACTTAATAAGCACCTGTTGGGGGGGAGTGGGGAGGGGGTAAGACCAAGACCAGACATTCCTGTTTGATTTGTGTGTGTGTGTGTGTGTGTTTGCAGGAGCCCATCACAACAGAAATCACCAGACCATTTGTTGACAGACGCGGGCTCTGGAGTCGTTTTCCGTTAAAGAGCAAATGTTTGGATGTTCCCAGTTGTTTTGGGAGCAGCTGGTGTCAGGGGCGGGTCCGTTTCTGAGAGAAGAGCCTCGATTCTCCTGTTATTTGATTGTAACGGAGTCCAGACGCAGACAGCCAGGTGATCGAATGTGTTTGTAATTTCATTTGTGATATGAAATAACTAAAACTAATGTGTGCAGCGAAACGTATTGATCCTGACTAATATGAAGATCTATTATTATTACATTTTCAAGATTGCTTAAAATCAATTGTAATTTGCGTATGTTAGGTTTTTACCACATGTCTGGCCTAAAACCTGTTTATGCTCTATATACTTGGGTACTGCCTCTCTTAAAATCAGGTTCTCATGATGTAAAAGCTTCATCATTTGGTTAACAACATGATTATAAGTTAAGATATAGATTAAAATAGGTTAGAATTAGGGTTTAGGTCAGGTTAAAGTCCACTACTGTAAGATTTACTGCATCTTTTCACATCAGAAAGTTGCACAGTATGAAAAAGTTACATATTAGACTATTATAACTATTATTTTTTATCAATTGTAAGTATCACATCACGGTTATGTGTGTTGTAACTGATGCAATCCTGCATCGGCTGCAATAGTAATAGTGAGTATAGATGCAAACAACAAAATTCATAGTCTCAGTTGCATATTAACAAAATAAAAATAGATAAAAAGGGAAGTGTGTGTCTTGACAAAAATAGACTTCTCGGCCCCGGCGCAGACATCAGCAGCTCCAGGCTCACGCTGATAAGATGAAGAGGACGTTCCCTTCAGAGGACAGAGGGAAAACTGCAGCTCGTCTCTGAGGAAATAAGACGGCCTAAACCCCGGCGCTCCGGGACAACTCTGATTGCTTTTCTAATACAGTGAAGTGCTGAATGTGGCTTTTGAATCACTCTGTGGTAATAACAATAGTGAGACAAAGGAACTGAGTTTATTAGTCGTATAAAACTTACCATTGACAGAATCATGGTTGGCTGATGTAAAAAGTAAAATGCTGACAAATGTATAGGCTATGCAATAAGTAATGCTGCATAAGTAATGTGCCTTCTGATTAGTGAGAAATTATTTTGTACATCTAAAAATGTACAAATGTATATATGTATCATAGTTTGTATTGGTAACACAACAACTCCATGGTCGTAATAGCTGCTTTGGTGTGTGTGAATGGAAAGAATGCCAAACACAGTGTTAAGTGTAATAACAAGCCTCCCTGAACACTTTCCCCCATTGGCAATGATTTGCTGCATTCCACTCCGACACTGTCAAAGATACCGAGACAGAGCCGGCTCCTCTTAAACTCTGTGTGAACATCCTGTAAACAAGGAAGGAACGACAAACATCTGCTGCAGGCCCTAGATTCCCACAGAATCAAATAAAGATCTCACTGTAAATGTCATGTGTAAATCAGTCAAAAACGTGTGTATGCAAACTTAGATTTCATTCACTTTTTAGTTTCTTAAATGGATATTAAGATTCATAGTGTTCCAAACTATTTCTGGTTAGTGTCAAGGGTCAGAGGAGCCTCACATGACTCATGACAGAATCTGAATCAGGACAGAAAAGTGTAACATCTGAGTAATGATGCCACTATGAGCCTTTATTATATGATCTAATTTAGTACTAATATACACGTATTCAGTACTAAAGCCTTGTATCTTTGCAGATCAGTAACCACTGCACTTCTCAGATGGAAATGGAACATCTTTGTAATGGTGAAAACGGATTCTCATTAAACAGGCATTTCAAGTATGAATTCCAGGTCTAATATCATATGTTTGTGGACTTGCATTGCAGTGTAGTAATGCATAATGTGTGACTCTGATGACTGACACTAGACTGGGCCAATTTTGTGCATTTAGACAAATGTCCATCTGCAGCATTGGGAAGTAACTGAATGTACCGGAAAAGTATTCATAGTATTCATACATAGTGCCATGTATCAGAATACGTTACAAAATACATAATTAATTCAGGTAATAAATAATTCAGGTATTCTGGATTCTGTAGCTAAATACCATAGACCGTATATATGAGTGGACATAGCTAACGCGTTAGCCGCCGCGTGCCAAACAGGAAGTGCTCCAGGAGGCTCTTCCGGCTCCTTCTGACTCTCTCCCCCATTGACTTACATTAGGATCTTGTCGCTCGTCTCTCTGGACCTGCTGCTGTGATCCTCGTGATCTTGGTCTTAAAATGTTCTTATTAACCCGCGACACATGATCCTGATTTTTTCCCCCGCTATTTTATTAGTCAAAAAATCCTACATATCCTATAGAACCTGGCTCCAGATTCGCTCCTGTAGCCGTTAGCATCGCGAGACTCATTTAAGCGGCGCTGAACGCAACGGGTGACGTCACACTTGCTTAGTCCACTTTTTTATACAGTCTATGCTAAATACATTTTCAAAGTATCCCTCCCATCAAAATTACAGTGTAACACAGCAAGGACAGTAACTGAATATGCTCACATCACTGTAATCCTCCTGTTTACTTTTTACACTATCGATTAGTTTTAGATACTTTCTTTGTCATAGTCTTTGTTCCAAATAAACATGGCGCTCAACTTTGACAATACCTCGTGCAACACAAGCTGGACGACACCCTCCTGTCTAATGTCTAGTGCCAGGCCACGGTAACACGCGTGGTTAATCTTTTCCCATACATTCAGCTGCAGTGTCCTTTTCGGAGCTTCAGCACAATACCCTTTTGTGAGTTTCCAGTAAGCCCAAGCCGCTGCTCCTCTTATTTAATTGGCCATGCTCTGTTTGTGGTATTGTGGCGAGGCGGTGTGAGTGCGCCGATCTGAACTTGGTGGAGCATACTTTATTCGATTGTTCAGACATTGCTAAGAGTTTAGTCAAGCCCCACTCGGATTTCTTATTTACTGTTAAGGTTGCGTTGATCTCTTTGACTATTCTCTGGGAACCCATAACAAGCGGCATTATAATTAGTTTGCCATAATGAATTACCACATAAAATAGTAGAAAAAACAAACATGGGGGATAAAACTGTATATTATCCTTACTCTTTTGTTTCATTTGTTACTTATTTTCTTTAGATAAGTACAAAAAATGACCAGATTCAAAGAGTTTCCATAGAGTTTCATATGTAAACCCACTTTGGACACTGTTGCCATGATGATATGTGATGCCCCAGTAACAATGCAGGCCACAAAAGTGAATCTCCTGCACACACAATAGTCTATTGTACGAGAGATTGTTTTATCAAGCTGTTTTTGATGAGGCAACGTTTTGCGCCGTGATTAATTCTGCTGTGACTGAAAATATGCTGAAAGTGTGTGTTTTTGCATGTGTTGTGAAATAAAGAAGTCCTTTAGTTCAACAAAAGGCAGACGTGAACGCATTTTTTAGCCGTGAATCACCCCGGTCGTGAACAAAAGAGCGGCTGGTGGAAGAAGGTGTCAGAGTCGTCCTGTACCGGCCTATTGTTGTTCTTCTTCTGTGTGTGTGGTCAAACTTTCTGAGTAAAGCTGCAGTTTCTCTTCCTGTCCCCGAACAGGAAAGATGACGCTTCTCCGAACGTGCAGATCTGACTCACCGAGGTCTTATCTAACTAACGCGGGGCCTGTCACCTGCTTGTCTCCGGTTGAAATGTCATTGCTTTGCCTGAAATGCGTCATTGTTTTTGCATTTATTCCGTTTTTTATTGCTTTGGAAAATGCTGAGTCAGAGATTTGACTTGTGACTTCTCACTTTTGGGTCTGTCACCTTAAAAAAAAAGCATTCTCATAGTGATGGGCGTCGCTTCTCCACAGATATGAGCTATGACACATTCTGGTGTATATGAAATTAGATATGCGTCATGCCATATTGTTGAACATATGAGGTAAAGCAGTGATGTCTTTTGTGGACCCTCTATCCAAAAAGATACATGCATCTTTATGGGGTTTCATTGGACACTGATTTGCTTTTACTGAACATTAGGGACGTCCATGTCAAAGACTTTTACGTGGATTGAATTTAAGCCCTTTTATTTTATTTAAAGCCCGACTGATCTGAAATGCTGCTGTGGTTGCCTTTTAAGTAGTTCCCTGGCATAAACACCGGTCTAAGTGGGACTTCCTGAATAAATATGCATTAGGAAAAAGATGTGTTTCCTTTGTTTAATCTTGGCGTTGGTTGGCCTCTTGGTATGATTGGAATGCACAGGAGAGGGGCTACAATTTGAGTATTTGGATGCCAACTGCTTTGAGGCTCAGAGTTAGTGAGAGCACTCCCTGCACAGGGCATGATGGGACATGTAGGCTGGCACAGGAGCCCAGGGTACACTACTACAGCAGTGATATACCAACTCCTGATGTGCCAATTGAAGAAAATTGACCAGGAGGCAACACCTGGGAGAGCACACGTCAGGCGCCCTCACCATCTGTCTCCTTGTATCAGTGATTAATGTGCAGTGGTTTGTTTGCCGTCGTTCTGTCCTCTGGCAATATCCACTTGAAGACTACATCATTATTCTTGTTAAAGCAAGAAATAAACTTCCCCAGAACTGGAATTATATGATCATGGCCAGCTGGAGTTTGATTTACTTGATTTCAGATGTTTTAGTTAATTAATCGTCTGTATGATGACAACGTTAAAGCTGCAACTTTTCTTTTGGAGGGTTCAAAATTGTTTTTTTCTCATGCTTTGTTTCATTACTCTTCACCCCCTGTGGGATGTATAACCACAAATGTAAAACAAAATGTAAATGTGTACATCTTTACACTTGACAATGTTAAAACAGTGCATTCACACACTGTAAACGTGAGATCAGAGCAAAGTACAGTCAGAGTTCATTATGGGGTTATTCTTTTAATAAATAGATATGACCGGAGTGGACCTATAAAATATTTATGTTTGCTGTTTAAATGTCTGCCTCTGCGTTGTACCATCCTCTCAGGTCGATAAAAATAACAGCCTACAGCCATTATTGATTTTATTCAACTTAAGCATTCAAGTGTGGCCAGAGGGCGAGGATTTAAGGATCACCGCAGACTTGCATTTGCATTAGTTATTAGGATGAAAGGGGTAGAAACTTGGAAAGAAAGGTATTTAACCCCAAAATAGAAGACGTACAGTTGTGGTGGGCACTATCTTTAGGACTCTGGGGGGTAGAATCAGCGCTTTGACAAAGATCCCTGTTTAGAAATAACAAACAGGGCACATCTGCTGCATTTGCTTATTTCTCAGTAGGACCAAGTGCACATTTGACATAATTGTACAGTCCAAAACCTACTCTTGACCTACTCTGCAAATGAAAATCCCTGCCTAGAGCACGGAGCCAATGATAACGGGAATCAAACCATCTGGAATGACCTTCTCAAGGGTGGGACCCGGCGCTACAGATAACGGCCCCATTGTGATTAAGTCTAATCAGTGTTACCTAGCAACAGGAGTCAGACATGGGCATATTTTCTTCTTCTTTTATACCTCCTTCAAACCAAGGCCGTCGCTGTGATTGGGTGTTTGCTCTCGACCTGCTTCCTACTATTCATCCACTTCCTTCCTGTGAGCCAATTACACCCAGCTGTCCGAGAGTAAGTCCTGCTTATTGTGAGGCACATCCTGCACAGACATGACCTTGTTTAGGTATTACTCTATTCTTTGAACTGGTATGAAGCAAACTAAATGTAATCTTTTTCATTATTTTTACTTAATTTGATCATATTACTGACACTGTTAACATATGTGACATTTATTGATGAGATAAGGATATAAGATCCACTCATAATAACACTCTATATTAATTAAAGCACCCATATACAAAGCAACCTTTCATATCTGTATTAAACTAGTAGTATTTCTTAGATGGAACACAGGGACTTGAATCACATTTGATGGAAACATGTGGCGCATTGATCCAAACTTCCTCATGTCCTTACACTTGGGGGTGTGTAATCCGACCCACCCACAAACCAGCGCTATTACACATGGGTTATCATCGAATCTCTGCCAAATACATGGAAAATTATCCTAGTAGCTTCTCAGTTGTTCTGTAGGTCTTGTGTATTCATGCGTCTATCTACAAGGGCATGAACTTTGACATTCACTGAATTGTCCCATGAGCAGATACACATGGGCTGCCTTTCACCGCCTATTAGCATAACCTGTAACGTGATCTGTGGTGCTAAGTGCTCTCCGTCCTAAGAATGTTCATGTTATATAGAGTGTGGAGTCTCGGGCACATAACTGGTCCCAGGGCAAACACTGGAATAGATCATACGACGAGGCTGACTCAGCACTGTCCCCTCTGACCTCCTCTACCCGCCGCCCCATTTGCTTTTTCTTTCCTATTTTCTTTGATATAATAGCCCTCATCACACGTATCTGTCTGGGAAAATGAAAGCGGAGACACTCTAAGGTTGCAGAGGCAGTGAGGGGCAGTAGTTGCACTGTAGACAATGGTAGTATAGGCACAATGTATTGGATGTTTCAATAGATAATTATATATTTTAATGCTTACATCTACTGTTATGTGCCCCATTTGTGTTTCTTTTTAAATTACTTTCCCATTTGTTTTGGTCAAATGAGGTAATCACTAATCTTTCTAATTCATTTTTCAGCAAAACATTAGTGTAGACGCAGTGCAATGTGATGTATGTCTTAACAAGCTTTGCCAAAGTGAGTAACATCCAGAGATGGCTTATTTGCCCTGTCTGCTCACATACATGGGTAATATACATGCATGAACACTGGCATGTCAGAGCAGACACCTGCAGGGTATAAATCAGTGGCTCACTCAGGGCATGGAGCTCCCTCCTCTCATTTCTTCCCCTCTCCCCTCTCCTCCACAGCAGCTGGGGGTAAGTAAGACACAGGGGGGTGTCTGGGGGGTCAGCTTTCACCAAAACACCACTGATATAGTCAACAAAGGGCGCTATTGGGGTTCACCAGTGAGCTCAAATAGTAAACCGTTCATTCATGTTCTGAGATAGACAGTAAACTGTTGTCTCCAGTTACATTCCCGGCCTGATAACATCTGTGTTGGAGCCACTGAGTTCATACATTTTCCTGTTTTGGTAGATGGTCATAAGATTATCTACTTTTGAAAATGAAAAGCAAAGAGGGTTAACTCTTTGTCTCTTTTTCATCTCCGTTAAAAGTGCAGGTGACATATGTATGGAGGAATAATCCCTTAGTGTTACTGGTGAAGGACACATCTGTGCAGAGAACAGCCCCAGTGTCCACTTCTAAACCAACACAGTCCGACTCCAGCCGTGCATCATCTTAACCTATATGTCTGGACATGTCTCACAGGAATCTGTGCAATGTTTTGTCCAGGGCAGACAGAGGTGCTTTTGCTTCCCTCTGAGAGGCACTGCCTGGCCCTGAGCTCTATCACCTCTAAGTCAGCAGGGCGGCCCTCACTGTGGGAAAACCTGTGGAATGTCTTAAAGAGCTCCCACAAACAACCTTCTACAGGTACTGGAGCAGATAATGAGGCTGCAGCATTGTGCACTTGTGCTTTTGTCTCTAACACTTGTGTCTTTGTGTTGTGGGCATCACAGATTCCTCATCAGTGAGCAATGAGCGTGCACACAAAGAGGGACGAATCAGGATCGATTAGCCTCAAGCACCAGGACAGAAGGAGAGGACATGCACGACTGTCAGTAGTCAGAAAGTTACCTAAGCAACATCTGAGATACACCAAAATACAGTTATTACAACAACTGCTACTCAGTCTGTCCCAACATGATAAGCATATTTCATCTTAACTCTAACAGGGGACATTTCTGTGTCTCTCATCTTTCTACTAACTTGGCTTTGGGCTTTGGGGGTAGAGACACTCGCTCTGTATCATGACAGTTTTCCCACCATAGCTCACAATTCCTCCTCCTTCAGTTCAAAGCACTTTGCCCTTTGGCCAATTTTATCAACCTACACCTTTAAATGGCCTCCAACCTGATTCTAATGGGAGAGAAATGCACTGAAACACAAACACACAAAAGGAAGTGTGTTTTCTGTATGTCCATTTTTATCCCAGTTGATTTAAAGATTTACTTCTTTTGTGAAATTAGATTATACCTGCAGTATGCTATTGCTTTCTTTTTGTGTCATGAAGCTACTATAGCCCAGGAGCAAGTTATAGGTCATTCTATTCACACAAAAAGATCAGTGAGAGAAGGCTGGAGGTCATGGTGGTGACCTGTCTTTAATGTCTGCATTTCTCTTTGACCTTTGGCCCCAATGAACAACTCTAGGTCATCATTCTGAAAGTCAGCATTTCACACACTCTCATGTCCTCATTTGGTGTCATGAGGTTTGTATTTATGCAGCAGTGTCTTCATTATTCATATTATAGTTGCTGTAAACTGCATTTCGGTGACGTGGATCCACCAGACTTAGACAACACCCAGTTTTGGGCGAGTTTTCTCCAAATGATACGGTCTGTCTTGGTAAAGGGTGGCAAACAGCACATGTGCAATTTGTCGGAGGTCGGGGTTCATGAGGTTTGGAAAAAGGGTGTAGTGCACATTCCAACATAAACTTGTGTGGATAGGGGTCAGTGCCTTTAAAAAGAGGATGATGCTCTGAAGATGTGCGGTGCATTCCTTTGTGGTTCCATTATCCAGGCATGTGAGTCTGACCACTTCCTGATAGTGACAGGAAACAACGGCTGCTTCTGGTAGAAAACAGAGGAGGAGACTTATCTGCAAAAGACCAGTCCCAAGGGACATGAGCAGAAATATATTCTATTTTTGACACAAAAGCAGTAGACTGTACTGTTTTGGAGCCAGTTATTCATAGGACTAGTGACTAAAAATAAGAACAAACAAACATGAACAGCCCTTTTCCAAAAATGGCACTCCCATTTACATTAAGTGTTCATGTTTTTTTTTTTTTATGACTTGTCACTGCACACACCTGCACTGATATCTGGACACCCTTCACATGTAGGATCAGTTAGATGAATGATTTGAGAGTTACATGTGGAACAGACAAACAGAGACACACACAGACGTTCTTGCATTAACAGATAAATTGCTTTGTTTGGAAGGATCGTATCTGTGGCATTTATGTCGTACATCTGTCTTAGTATATTTCACGTTTAAAACATTTAAAACTAAAACTCAGTGGTGCAAAAAGGTGCTGTCATGTTGCATCAACAGACCTTTGTGCTAATGCACTAATCTCCCATTTGAACTGGTCCAAATGGGAACAGCTTGAGCTCAGTTCACATTCTTAAGAATGTTAAACCCATCCCAGCTGCTTGTACCATTGTATTTTCTTCTCCATTTAATTGGTTGTTCATTCAGTTTATATCTGACAGATGTGTCCATGAATGGTCACAAACTACAACAATAAAAGAGTAAGTAGTGCTTTGCCACTTTCTCTGTTATAATAATGTGTAATCAAAAGCTTAGCTCTAGTTTGGTTTCACATAATCAAAGACTCAATAATTTGCTTATAACATGGCTACTAATTTACCACAGGATGACGCAGGCATATGTCTGTCTGCATTTCTTTGTGGTTAGTAAAGTTTAAAAACCATGAAAAAAAAAAAAATAACTGCAAAATAGTGTCCAAAAATCTGAATCAGAGTTTACAGTAGCTGCTGAAATGGCTGTGAATTTAAAACAGTGTGAATATTCAAACATGTGATATAAAATCTAAACTATAAGAATACTGCAGAAGTGCTTCTTGTGTCTGTGTGCAGAGTTGACGGCCCTGATTCTGTGGAAAGGTCTTCAGGGTGAGAGGTTCTTCTGCCAGACCCAGAGGCGACCCGTGTCCCACATACATCGTGTTTCCTCAGGCAGAAAACAACAAGCTGACTCACCCGCGGTCCTGCTCTGTGCATTTATGTGATGCACACTGTACACGTCCATGTGCCACAGTCTTGAGTCTATTTTCCCACTGAGAAAGCAGGAAGAACACTCAGTGAAGCAGCTGCTCAATTACTCTATGATCAGAGCCTCGATTAGGGTTTTACTACAAGAACAAGAGGCCGGTGTCTGTCTGGCTTCTTCTTTTTCATGTATATTTTTGGGTCACATTATCGCCTTTTTTGGAGTCAGTTTCGAATTGTCTTTGTCGACTGTGTCTTTGCAATATTATTGTCATATATTATATAACATATAGGTCCACATGTAACATACTTTCAGACCTTTGTTTCATCACCAGTCGATTGCTGGTTACAGTGTCAGTGGCAAAGGAAGTTGACGTGATGAGTTTATGAGTTTATTGGTGATGTTTGTCCATTTGCTTTCACAAAAAGTCTGAAAACTTCTGCAATATTTTAGGCTAAGATTGGGATTGTCCTGCTTATATTGACCCTTTAGCCGAATGGAATAATGAAATATGACTTTTGAGTGACAGTTTTGCCACTTAGCTGCTTATAAATTGGCCTTTTGTGTTTAAAATATGTAATAGTGTCTTCCTAAAACACGTCACACACGTGTGGTAATGTGAAGAATGAACTAACTGGTCTATTGTAGTAAAATATAGTCCAAAGGAAAGGGGAAATATATAATTGTTATATTGTCATGCTTTGTTTAACAGTTTGTTTTCAGGCAGGTTTTTATTTTATTTGTTCTCATCATAGTTTTGAAATCCTGCCCCAGGCTGGACCCACACATGGTTATATTAAAAAGCCCCCATGGACTGACCTTTGTTATACCTGATAGTAACCATGGAAATCAGTCGACTAAGACAACACACAATCACAAATCTTGTTCCGAGTCTGCAGTATTTTGCTGGTGTGTAGCACTGAGGTCAATAATCTAAGCATTTGGGTCCATTTGATCAGACTTTTTTCCTGGTGTGTCTGAAAATAAGGCAAAAAGCCTTTGATAATCATTAATCCTACATCCTATACCAATCCAATATGATCTATAAATACCTAGATTTATTTAAGTGCCTGTCAAATGCACTGACAAGCACTTTAGGCCTTGAACCTGGGGGACCTGTGGTACTAAAATATTAACTATTTATGGTGGTGTCAGAGAATTGGAGGGGTAATGCTAATAAAGCAGCCTAAAATAAGCTGCTCTGAATGAAGCCGGGGCAGGGGTTTCAATAATAAGCAGATAGACGCCTCACTGCTCTGCCCACCAAGACAAATAAAGGAGTGTTTGAGGTGATTAGATCTGCACAGTCACCCATTTATTACGTCATCATTTACGCATACCTCGTGACAAAATATTACAGAGTGGATCAAAGGTCATGTCAGTTCTTTCTGAGCTTCCAGGACCATTCACCTCTAGTCTCCTAAACCACACTAAGCTCAGCCCTTGAGAATCACACAAATAGGCCTTTTCCTTTTATTGCTGCTCCTTTTCCGTCTTGTCAACTGCTGCCACCTACAGGCCACTACATTATATCACAGTATCTGACAAGACAAAGTTTGTCAGTAATAACCTAACAGAATTACGGAATAAATTGTAATTAAACAATATTTGACTGTGTTTATCGAAACTATGCCTCCATGTTGGAGTCTGATCAATTAAAACACGTCATTGTCTTACAACATAAATTGTAAAATCAGAAAGTCTCTGCTCTAGGACTCGGCTACAGTTACATTTTGACTTCTGTCCCTGGAAAATGAGCTATTCCAGACATCCAAAAAATGATGTTAGAATGTAAAAATATTGTACAATCCTCCAGTCATAATCCTCACCACCGCCAGGGGTCAGACGCGCGTCAGTGCAAAGCTGTGGACTGCAGCAGTGTGCACAGATGACTGATATGTTTAGGCTACATATGGCCTATAATGAACAGCAGCCTATAATGAACAGGAGCCTATAATGAACAGGAGCCTATAATGAACAGGAGCCTATATGTGACAGTCTGTCTGTAAAAACTGCTCTGGACAGTTTGGTCTTTAGGAGGTGGAGGCTGTAAACAGGCAGGACACTGGTAAAGGCCTTGTTCGTGACCTAACTTCTGTCCAAAGCAATAAGACTAGACTCCTTGACCAAGGAGAAAGTGCACTGGTCCACAATGGTGTGTCAAATAACTGGCCGTGGGTGTTGTTCTTCCCTGTTTGCTTATGTTATCTGAGCCTGAGCCTGTGCGTGCGGCGCAGAGCTGCTACACACATTTCATTATTGGGGAGAACTGCATTACAATAAGTTACAGTAGCACCACGGCACAAACAACACAAACAGTCTGGGACTTGTGATAGGCCACATTCCCATTATCCTCCAATCATAAAGTCGCGCTCGCTCCGCCTGCCACATCACTAGAATGGCGGAACACGGGACACGAATTCCGCGTATGCGCGGAGAGCTGATGGCGGCGGCGTCCATCCTCCCACTGTAAAGATACGAACCGTTGCTCAGCGACGAGTCACAGCCCTCCAAGTGCGATAATAAACCGTGACAATCAGCAGCAGAGATGTGCCAGGGCAGCCTGGCGCTTTAGAGCCGCGGCTTAAGTCTGAGGCGACAGACGGCGGATGGACAAGTGCGCGCCCGGATGCGTAAAACTGGACCAGTGCCTTTTACTTTGGGTGACTTCAGCAACCCTGTGGACAATCCCCAATAGCTTTTGTTACTAAAAGGGTTGCTCACGTATAGTGCAACAATGGATTTGCTCAAAATGCTTTATGTGGATGAGTTGGCCCATGGGCTGGCAAACTTCTCCATGTTCCCATACTTTGACATGGCGCATTACATCGTATCAGTGATGTCCCTGAGGGAGCAGCCAGGTAAGACCAGCCTAACACAAAGTTCAAGCTACCTACATCACAACTTTTTTAGAGACAACAAATTACTAAACTAGCAGCCAGGTCACACTAGAACTATTGAAGATTTTCTGCAAGAAAAAAAAAAAGTTGTATCGTGAATGAAATGTGATCCCCTCAGCCCAGAGTGTCAACACATTTACTCACACATAATTATTTATGAGTTTACACTGTTGCCCTGCAGCACGTGTACACAGTCTCTGACTGTTGTGTGTAATAGTCCTTATCATTTTGTTACAAATGATTCTGTACCGTATATCTGCAGCATTATCAGCCCTGCTCTCAGAGCTGCTGCTGTGTTCTTGTAACAGGAGAGAAATCTGAGAAGATAACAGATTTTATCTGCTGGTGTTGGTTCTATGTGTGTCTAGTTTGCAGTGTTATACTAATGCATGTCTCCTTAGAGCAAACACACTGGTCCTACTGAGTTATGTCACACTGGGGCTAAAAGGACAGGTGGATTTCACACACTACACTATGTGACCAACTCCAAGGACACGCAACAACACAAACTATTGTTGTACAGCTTGTGTGAATTGAGGCTCTATTTTAAAACATGCCTCATGAACAATTTGCCCTCCAGTGAACCCTCCGCTAACCCTTGTATAGGTCCATACATGACTGAGAGTGAAACATAAAGGTGAACTACTTGGTTCAGGCCAAACCAAACATAAATCCTCACACTCCCCACATGCATGTGGACATGTGTGTGTGTGTGTGTGTGTGTGTGTGTGTGTGTGTGTGTGTGTGTGTCTGTGGAGACACTTGTGGAGTCTTAGTTCAAAGACTTTATCTCCTGTAAGATTTTAAAATAGCAAGAAGCACAAGACAGACTTTGTCTCCATGTGCTAAGGTTAAACTTCCTTTTCCTCAGAAGGAAATGGAATGTTACAATCACTGCCCCCTCCCCTTTTGAGCCAAACTCTCTTTTTTTCTATTAAAAGTTATTTTTCAGTATCATTTATTGGGGGTAATATCACATGATATTCAGGCTTGGAAAATAGTTTTTTTTTGTTTTTAATTGTATGGCTTTATTTAAACAATCTTTGTTTAGTTTATTGACATTCATCTATTTTATATAAATATATCCAGACCTGTGGGGTGTTCACCATCCAAACTGTGTCTGTCTCTGCTCCATTATTTTGACTTGTAAATGTCACTTCCTATGCAAACTGTGGCAACACATGTCAAACCTGCACTTCTTTTTTTTTGCTTTCAGGAGAAACAAGGTAGATTTAGGCCGATTCTAACTCTGTGCAGCAGAGTTGAACCAGGCGACCACTTTTTCATTTTTCTGTTTTCAGGAGAAACAAGGTCTAGACCTATTTTAAGTCAACTGCACTAGAGTGAAACCAGCCGACTGCTCACACCTCACTTGAGTTTGTTTTAGGCTGAAGCTGATGACGCAGCTGAACTATTTACTCTGTAAGCAAACCTTTGTTTGTGAACTGCAGACCACAAGCACAAGGGAAATGCTGCATGAAATTATACATTATTTTATCCATACAAGTGCTATTTTATGCCCTCCACTCTATGTTTGTATTTTAGGCAGTACTTCACTTCATGCCTTGTGTCGGGATCAGGTCTCAATGTAAAGGTTGTCTGCAGGAGTCCATAATCTCCCTGTAATCTTCAGATTAACAGTTGTTCTTGCACATGCACTGACATGCTGCATATGCAAGTACAAATATATTGTGGAAGTGAGTTAAATTAAATGTTATGCAACCATTTGCATGACTTGAAGCTAATTGTCCATACAAACGTGTAAATAACTGTCCAAAGGGGTAAAAGTACAAACGCTTCATGTCTCAAATACAAAGAGGCTGTTGTGCAGTTTATCTGCAGTGCCCTGATAATTTATGCCACTCAACAAGTGAATATTGCTCCTCTGATTTGTACTTTGAACTATCAGTATTGCACAGTGTATTCTCTTTTGGTTTAATATTTAACTTGTGTGATAAAGGCCATGTTCAGAGTCAACAGCACTGCCTTATTTATGCGATAAGTGCAGCATAATTACAGTGATCATACCGGCTCAGTTTGCTGGAAGGCTTCCATGAAGAGGAACAGTCACAGGGTGTGTTTGTACAGTCCACATGTTGGTTATAAGATTGTATCTTAACGCCTCTGTCCCAGACAGTTACAGCAGATAACTGAGGGGTCCCGCCCTCGGTCTATCACACACTGCATCACCAGATAATGAACGTGTGACTTCATACAAACCCTTTTCAGTAGCAAAGTACTGTTAGTGGAATGCCCTGGTTATACCTGACAGCATTATATTCACACAACTGAGCATCAACTGTTTGAGTTTAAACGTTTAAAAAGTGTCTGCTCTGTTAAATACTTTTGCAATTAAGTGTACTTCTCCTTTCTGTAAAGTCAATGTTACAAAAACGCAGTACTGCTCATGACTTCTCCTCTGTGCCTGTGCAGGGGCTCTGGAGGTGTCCCGGGTCAGCCCGTTGGCCTGCTGGTTCAGCTCCATGCTCTTCTGTTTTGGAGGAGCTGTTCTCTCGGGGATCATGTTGGCCGAGCCTCCTGTGGCACCGCTGTCCAATGGAACCGGTGTCCTCATGGCCACAATTGTCTGGTAATTTTATTGTATAGGCTGCTGCAAACCAGATTAACAACGATAAGAGAGAATTGGCAAAGAAAATAATGACATAATATTTTATTACTTCTATAGAATTTGTTTAAACGTGTATTAAGAAGTGTAGGACGTAAAAAGTGTTGGAAAAAGTACTCAAGTCGAGAACAAAGTGTCACTAATATTTCTTACCATATGTAATAGATATAACAACATATTTATTACAAAACATATGGACAAATGCATATATAACAAACTCTATAAAAATTGAGTGTAAATGTTGATGTTGAAATGCCTGACTTACCATATGTAATAGATATAACAACATATTTATTACAAAACATATGGACAAATGCACATATAACAAACTTAAACAAAATTTTAAGCATGAACTGATTTCACCCTCAACATTCACATTTTTATGAAAAAAACTATACCACTTGTTTTTTTTGTTTTGTTTTTTTAATACACCGTCTACCATTTATTATATTAGTCTTTGGTTCCCCCTACTGGTGACTTTTAAAATGGCTGCATTGGTAAATTGCAGCGCCCTCTCCTGTCCAACAGTGATACATGACTCACACGGCCCCTCACACTTTATTTTAGTGTTTTCCTCGATTTAAGAATTTACAGTATGTGTGTGTAGGTACCTGGTGTTCTACTGCCCCGGGGACTTGTTGTACTGCTGCGCTGCTTTACTGCCCCTGAGGCTGGTGCTGTCAGGAATGAAGGAGGTGACGAGAACGTGGAAGGTGCTGGGAGGCGTGTCTCAGGCCCACGTCAAGTACAAGGACAGTCTGCTGGTCATGATCGCCATCGGCTGGGCAAGAGGTTTGATACAACCTTTTTAAACATATTTTAAAGAGTCCTGCACTGTGCTTGACCGAAGTTATAATGTTGTTTCCTCATCACAAATATACCCGGATAGTTTGATAATCCTGCATAGTTATGAAAACACCCTGTTCCTTCTTGTGATGCTATTAAGAGAAATACAGAAAGTCGTCCACTGCGTTTTTAAACTTCAGACACTCTCAGTAGCATCATTTTCATCCCTTTCTGCCAAACTCTGAAGTTTTAAATTCATTCATTGCACCAGCAGATACTGGAGACATCCCACTGACAATCTCAACTGAACAATAGTAAATCATGAATGTTAAAAAACACAAGCAACAACCTGATGTTATTTTAATTAAGGTTATTGGAAAATAAAGCATTTAAACTGAAGTTACAATCTAATGACACAGGATTCCTCAAAACATTTGTGAACAAAACACAACTTCAGTGTTGTATGTTTGATGTGGTTCAAGCTTTATGACATTTGTAAAGGCTCACAAGAGTTTTGCTTTATATATTTAAAACTAACATGTACCATGTATTTGATGCATTCATCAGGAGCAGGAGGAGGCCTGATCAGCAAATTTGAACAACTTGTAAGAGGCGTTTGGCAGCCAGAGACAAATGAGCTTCTGAAAATGACCTAGTAAGTGCCTTTTCTAACTTCTGCATCGAATGATTAAAAGTGTAATGATTGCATAAAAAATCACACACACAAATACAGCAGGAAAACAATCGAAACACAGTATTTTATATCATATTGTACATAGTCCTTAGAATAGAATATATATCTTGTCTACTGGATTTCATCTTTGGTTCACCACTTCAAACAACACAGAAAGATGACAACATTTTCTTGTTCTCTTGTTTAGCCCCACGAAGATCACGCTGATTGGGGCAGTGCTGTTCTCTCTGCAGCACAGCCAGTACCTGCCTGTGCAGAAGCACCACCTGATGCTCGTCTACACCGTCTTCCTCGTTGCCAACAAGGTCAGTGAAACATCCACGTAAATGTTCCATTTATTAAGCTTCCAGATAAAGGCTGAATCAGGCAAACTTGTTATCATAATTGAAATCAAAAATACAAAATGTTGCCAGTGTCATTAATGGTTGTAGTGTTGGTGCCGTGTTGTAGGTCCTTGTGTCCTCTGTCTTAAGTCTTTTAAATGACCTTTCTCTCTTTGGCGTTTTTGAAGTTTGGGCTGTAGTGACTCATATTTCGCTTGTATTACCCGTAGGGCCGGGGCTTTTGCATCATTTTCATCTGCTTGCATCACCCCCTCTTCTCTGGGAAACTTGTGCTCTTGACGGAGACACAGATAAATCTGGCATGTCTTCTTCCCTCCGAGTCTGATCTGTCAAATTAACGCAGAGTCATTTCATCAGATAGCAGAGTTTTGTCCCAGCTCGTGTTTATTAGTTTGCCCCACGGAGGTTCATTTAATCCCTGCCTTAATTTATTTATATGCTTTACAAGTCGCCAATCATATTAACAAATTAACTATTGAGGTTTGTCAAAGCGCAATTGTTCGGGAGACGATTCGAGCTTTCTGTTCGTATACTGGATTAAACTTGTGAGTGAAAAAGTCTGTCCCCATGCAGAATTTGTGAAAGTAGTTGAATAATAATAAGAATTTAATATATTATAATACAAGAAACCGCCTCAAATGTGCAAAATAATGTAATTTGAAGCTGTTATAACACACATCAACCCACATTAAAACAATATATCATGATCGATTTTAAGCATTTATAAAGTTACATTTATAATTTTATTGCCTCTAAGACATTTTGTTGAGTGATGCTGCATTTTGACAGCGTATTTATTATTTTGTTTTTGCTTTCTCTTTCTGTTTAGTCAAGAATGATGCTGACGGGCTCCTCTGTGTCGCCCTTCGCCCCCATCGAGTCCATCATTTACAAGGCGCTTTTCATCGGCTCCTCCCATTACGCCGCTCTCACCGACGACCTCCAGGACTCGTGCACGGACCAAGACGCCCCGGCCTCCTCCTCCGGCAACAGGGCGGCCGTAAAAAAGCACACCGCGGCCTCTCAAAATAACGGGAAAAACAAATCGCTCCAAGCCAAAGATGAAGGGAAGGCATGCGAGGAGAGTAGCAAGAAGTCCAATTAGTCACTGTTTGCCGATAGCCCCTTTTCGGCTCCGAGTGCGGCTGGGAGGCCACGTAAGAATCACTCATAAGTCAGGGGTCGTTTCAACTTTTCCTCAGATTTTGCTTCTTTTTTTTTACCAAATCTAAACAAGCTTTAGTTGGCCTGCCTGTTCCCAGTTATGGGGCATCAACTACATCTATGAAGTAGTTTTTCATTTATTATTTTTCACTTTGTACATCTTAAAGAGACAATGTAGTGGAAAGTCAAACTGTATATTTATTATTTTTGTGAACCTCTGTTTATTCAGGGCTATATGAAATTAAGTGTGACTAGGTTTTGGGAACAGTGCCGATCAGTGGGTTCTGATCTAAGTGACTGAGTGTCTTTCTAAGTCTTGTATATGCTATATTTCTTACAGAGAAACATATTTTATTCATGAGATTATAATATATCAGATGTTTTATTCTATTTATACAATTCTAATTGCACTCTAGAGTGTGTAACATTTCCAAAGGAAGACATTTTATTGTTTTCTGTTTCTTCATTCAGTGCTTTGAATTACAATTGAAAGCATAAGAATAAACCTCTTGCACAAGCTGTTTTTGTTGCTGAATCTAAGTTGTCCATAGTCAATAAATATGAAAATATGAGACCACTTTAATTGCACAGATAGACTCAAGACAAGACAATACTGTAGATATGGTGTAAGCTTTTAGTAAATACTAACAGTTTACACAATTACAGTAAAGAAATGACTTGTCTTATATAAATCTTACTACTATAAAACTAGTAATAATACACAACAGGAGGAGCTGGAGACAAGCAACACACACTTAACTATTTTGATTTTGTATAATATTTAATATCAAATATCCATTTTATCTTTAAATGATTCTATTTGACTTTATAGTTGAGCAAAAGTCAAGTCCACAGTTGAATATATCATAGGACTTCAAACCTGTAGCAAAACTCAGGCACAGGTACTAATTACACAACCTGGCTGATAATTAACAAAAGCCTGAAGTTTCCATTACACATTCAAACCAGTAAAGACAATAATACAGGCCTAACTATAACTACAAAGCCGTGCAGTTCAGACGCAGCTCCATAGGCTGGAGCGTTGCATCAGGGTAACATCAGCACCTGACTGATACCTCAGCCTCTTTAAAAAGCTGCTGGAAGGAGATCCACCCAAATCCTGCCCAATTCTCATCCATGTTACCAAAGACGGGACAGAATACTCCAGTGAATACAAATTAACAACAGACGGTGTCAACAAGAAGACAGAATGTGTTCAAAAGCGATCAAAAGCTGTACTGTTTTAGTCTGATGTACTTTAGCGTGGCTCTGGTTGGCAGACATTTGCATGTCGGTAAAAAACTTGTATTTCAAAATGTGGGCTTCAGATCCATTGTGTTATGTGTTTCTGAGAAGTTGTGGAATTCAGGATGTGTTTTCCTCCTGTGATTTGACAATAGCTTAAAATGACCACACACTGTTTACACTGAAGGTAGAATCAGGGGATTTAACTTTATCTGCAGTTTTACATTTGATGGAGGCTGCAGCTCATTTTAACTGAGAATATAAATGTGCTACATGAATCCTTTCATATTTACTTCCTATTTCACAGAGTTTTGATGAATGGTCATAGTAACTTATATAAATTATACTACCTTGGGTGGGAAGCATAAATGTATAAAATGGTAGATTTTATCTATTTATATGTATTTATTTATTTGTAAGTGCATTTATTCTGAGAGCTGAATTACAAATACTCATCTTGCCTCCCAGTGGTGTTTGCAGGACTGGAGTTTGACCACTTGGTGGCGTAAGGAGGTGCAGTCTCTGATGGCTTGATGCCTGAGAAACTGACAGGCTGGCCAGCAGCTGCAGGCAACAAGGAACAGGGGCAGGAGGAAACCTGACGCGGAGCCAATAGCAGCACTAGCATGTGTGTGTCATTATAAAGTGGCTCTGTAAAACCTGGTGACTGTCCTCTTGACTTATAAGGTCAGCTCTTTGTTTCTTGTGCATCTCGACTTCTGGAGAAACAGTGTCATTTTAAACACAAATGGATGAATTATAATATAATTATATTCTTATTTGTGGACATATGATGGTACGTTTCT
>KN488828.1:0-10416 GCA_000787155.1 Scartelaos histophorus | reverse complement strand
AAAAACACAGAGCAGGAAGGATTGCCTCAGAGACTGCACACCAAGACAACCATCTGCTGTGAGAAAAACACCATCCTGTTTTACCGGTTCTCCTCTGCAGGCCTCCATGGAACCATGTGTGTACTGTTACCTCTCACTGCAGAATCTGGAGGTGCAACCCTATAGCTGACAATGAGCTGCTTAGGATTTTGAGAAAGCTGTGAGTTCAGTTTGAAGACCACTTTGCATGAGAACATCCAGTGGAAAAAAAACATGCCCATAATGTTATAAACTTAATTACTTTATGTTGGATATGTTTTTGCATCGCCTGGAAGTTCCATAATGTCATTAAACGTACAAATCTTGCATTTATTCAGTCCTTCTTACAATTAGAAATCTTGCACCTCCATAGATTCGGTCGATACGGTTTTGAAATCATGATGTTTTGGAGTCACTTTCACTCTGAAGATACTGGACTGAGAGACTAAAGTCCATTTACACTTTGCGGGTGATGTCCTCAACGTTCTCTGGGGGTGTGACTCTCAATTTAGACTTAACCTGAGTTTTATTTTAATGCAATCTGACCGGAAAGACACGAACTACAACAGGTGAGATGATTTGTGCTGTTAAACAAGTCTCCTCACACTCCTATTAGTAAAAGTCTCGTCAGAATGTGTTGGTTAATTCGCATTTTGCATTTTTTCCTGCGTTTGCTAATGTGTGCACTGTGTCACCACGGAAACCGATGAACATTCTACCAATAGAGATGCATGTCGGGAACCCCCCAGCATGAAAGCGCTGCAGAGTATCACTGTGGCTCTGAGCTAGATACAGCAGGTCCCGGCCTAAGGGAAGGAGGACTTGAAACTGCTCTGCCTCTGTTTATCTTCTAGCCTCATTATGTGTCGTTCTAACCTTTTGTTCACTGGCGTCCTCTCCCTCACAGCTCTTTACCTGCAAGTATTGGATTATTCCGACCCTCCCTCATAGCTGCAAAGTTCCTTATTAGCATTTGACTGGCTTAATTTCTCACTTAACCAAGGTTTTAGCGCACTGGTGTAAACAGAACGTGCGTGTATCTTCCTCCAAAAATAAATGGTTTGTAGCTGTAAGATGGTGGACATTGGCTTGTATGAACCTGAATTTGAGCGTGTCTGTGTTGTCTTTCGTTCCGACTTTGTATTTCCACTCTCTGTGGAGTCAAGGAGGGGTCAAACCTTTCAGCAGATCCAATTACTCTATTCAATTTAAACACACAAAATGTAGTCGTTCGATATTTTCACGTGACTGACGGCTTGAATACGTATCCGGACGATGTTCTAAATAACGCCTAAGTTCCCCAGACGCATTTGACATCGTAAGTTTGCACAGCAGCTCCGGTTCAGCTCTGGTCTCCGTCTCCCTGGGGCCCGGCTCATCTTTTATGATAAATCCAGGACAGACGATGATGATGACGGATATGACTGAACCAAGGTAAGCACTATTACAGAGCGCTGATGGAGGAGCGGTAGTGCGCCCCGGTTGTTTATCCTGCGTCCCCTGTGTGCAGTGCCAGTCTGCGGTCTCTGTGCCGACAAGGGTCATTAGCCACTGGAAGGTCAGCGGTGTTAAGCATTATGCACTTTACACCTGATAATTCAACCCCTTAATGACATTTTCCCTGCATCTCATGGCCTTCCACACAGGATGTTCACTCAGTCTAAAATAGAGTAGAAGCGTTTCAACAACCTGTGGAACGCACGATGAAATACGCCTCAGATCACGGCGTTTTCGATATGTGCTCATGCAACACAGTGCGCTACTTTCGCTTTTCATTTTCAAGATGTTATTTATTTTTGGTTGCAGGTGCACGACGTAGCTTCCATCCGCTTTATTTCACGGAGATGTGATTGCAATACTTAGAATATTCCACAGTACGACATGAAACTTCAATATTTCGTTTATTAAACTGGTGCAGAACAGAACCGACGGTCACACAATCATTCCAAAAGTTGTTTTTGACCGATACCTTTGGTGATTTTTTTGCAACGGAGACACGAAACGTCACGAAGGAAGGAAGTTACACGTGGAAAAGACAAATAGACAAACAGACACACACATTACATCACATTAATAGATAGATTACACGTCTTTCTGGCTTTAAAAATTATTATATTATTATTCAGAGTGTATTCAACTGTTTATTTTTACTGTCTCGGCTATGGATTATGTGTCCTAAACATTTTATTACCTCTCCATAGATCTGATAACTTGACCAGGTGTTGCATTCAAAGCGATTTCACGTCAAGCTGGTGCCGAACCCTCCGCCTGGAAAGTTACGTAGCGCCCCTTTAAATAAACCTAGGTCTACACACACGAGTTTCCTGTTTTTAGTGTGTCTGGTTAGTCTCCTATCTCCTTGTAGGAAAGATACGAGCATGGGGAAACTGTGTCAGGGTAAGCAGATCCTGTGTCAGAGTTGGAAGATAGTAACATCCCCCTCCTTCGTCTCCTCCAGCCCAGGCATTTCAGTCTGTTTCCAGGGGCAGCCAGGTGAACTCTGGAGAAATGCAAGAGGAAAGCCCTTTCTTAAAACCTCTGTACCTTATTTTTTGCTGTTTCAATAACATGAAAAGCAGAACTGCAGTGTTTCAAAGTTACTTCACACTTAGCTTATGGATTCCAGGCATAATTATTCACCGCAATGAGTCTGTAAGCACTTTTTACACTCCTCTCTTTACGCAGCAGACTTATTTTGACTTTTATTCAATATATTTGTACTGGGGCAAGACAAACTTTGCTCAAAAACATGGAAAACAATTGAGTGCAAGTGCTATAAGCTTCTTTTATGTTTTGCTTAAGGGGTTATTTTCCAAGTATGTCATCGAAATAGTTACTTAGAAAACATAATATCAAGTCAGTGAGTTGTTTTATGTTTTCCGGGTTTCTAAAGGGACATGCAGTATGTGCCGTGGCCGTGCTGTAACAGGTCTGAGAGAAATAGCCGTTGGTGTGAAAGTGTTCTCAGGATGACCGCAATCTGAGTCAACTGTAACAGTGTGGCACCTTTATAAAGACTATATGGGCCTTTGATGGGGTGTGCACTCTGGACAGTGACCACTCAGGTGCCAAAGCTGACATACTAAACCTCACTTCACTCAGGCAGTCAATTCATCCCCGTTTGTCGGTGTTTAAGTCAAACCGAACTCATCTTGACATTATTTTTGAGAAATTGGGTTATAATAAAGCTCAGTTCTTTTGTAGTTTTTGTATTTCTTGTGTGTCGTCTCTTCCTGTATTATTTTTTCATGCATATTTTACTGATAAATTCCCTTATTTGTAGTTTCTCATTTCTCATGTCGTTATAATGTAGCTATACCTGTTATAAAAATATGCTAATTGGCTCATCTAAGGCTGCTCATAAGCATCTAAAACAATTGTATTGAATATCTGTATGATGATATTGTATTGTCCCTGTCAGTTCATGGATATTCTCGAACTCTTGCACATCAACGAAATAAGCCCAAACAATTTAGTTCAAACCACAGGCAGATATTCATGTTTTATGGACAATTGTTCTTTCAGAGAAAAGTCAAAGTTTGACAGTATAATTGTTTTGTTTGTGACATGTAATGAACAGGGAACACATCCATTCACAGTCAGCTCCTGTTTGGATGCTTTTATTTTCTCAGAAGTCTCCATAAACAAAACACCACTATACCAGCACCATAATTACATCATAACATTATAACATAACATTACTTGCACACTGAGACAATAATAAAACATTCTTTGTCACCAAAAAATCAAAAGGGCCACATGTTTTTCATAAATAAATGTTGTGCCCCACAGTGAGTGTAAATGAGGCCATAACACAGCAGTAGTTCTAATTTGGTACAAGCAATCGGTGAATGCAAGCCTTGTCAATATGACTGCTCCCTACTGGGACATTTATGCTCACCAGTCAAACAGTATACAATCAACACATTTTGTTACTGTAATGAGGTGTTTTATATGTGGAAGAGACAGTATACCTTCTGATGAAAAATGTTATATGAGGGTTATTAGTTATAGAAAATAGCTACAGGTGACAGGGCTCTTGTAATAAGTTAAAGGTGTTCCACAGTGCAGAACCTATTCTCACACATTAGGTAAATTATTTATCTACAGGTGCAGCAAATTCAGTAGAAAAACAGTTTAGACTGGAGAACATTTCTAAAAAATCAATGTTCAGCATTAGGCATGACGGTGAGGGGAGCTAAAGCAGCCTCGTGCATGCAGCGGCCCATCCCTTGGTCAGCCTGCAGCACATTTGGGTGATTTTTCCATTTTAGAGTGAGTTCACGCTTGTCGGTATTTGGTCCTGTTTAAGCCCAGTTTAGTCCTAGTTCTGGCCTAGTTAATCCTGATCTAGTGCAAATGTTCATGTGGTGTAACTTTGTATGACAGCACCCTTAAAATCCATAACACAGATCAATATAAATATGATTAAAACGAATTGAGTAGTGTTCTCAAGCTTCTCATTACTATTGGACAACCATTTTTAAACATTGATCACAATAAAGCATAAGGTATCTTCAGTTTAGAGCTCTGAACTGTGTGTGTCACCAGAACCACATTTGGATTTCTCTGGACTCTCTCTCTGGACCAGATGCGTCCTGCTCCAACATCTGGATCCATCTCACTCTACTGGTCTGGATCCGGAGAAAAAGTCCCACAACACCTTTGGGTTTCTGAGGTCACGGGTATCTCGACAGGTCTGGTCAAGGACAACTAAGGCTCTGGAGGGACCCAGCCCAGAGATGGAATGCACTGGTGCGAACGGCCTTGTTTGTCTTCTCTGTCAGTTGCGCAAAGAATGCAAAACCAACTAAGGTTTTCCAAATGAAGCCAAGAGCAACAGAGTGACAGAGAGCAGGTTACTGTCACCAAGGAGACGGGAGACTTTTTTGTTAATACCACAAAAGCAAGATTTGAATATAGCTTTAGGTAGAGGGAAAACTGTATGTTCTACTTGTTTTGTAAAAAAATGAAAGAACTGAGTGTCATGATGACTACCATCTGCTGCATTTGAGATGCCACATTGACAGCTCTGAGATTGGAAATATGATTGGCTAATCCTGCAGGATGAGGAGAAGAAATGCTCTGTCCCCTCCACTCAGACCAAGGTAAACTGTGCAGAGGACAGGAAGTTAATTGAAATGTCACTCCATTCTCCATTTGAATGATGCCCTGGACAAATGAGAAGTGCTGTCCCACATCACCTGTTCTGCATAAATCTCTGTTTTGGAGGTCACAGGCTTCGAAAAACAGCATCCTGGTCAGTTAGTTCATGCCAATATCTAAGTCACCCCGGGCACAAGCATAGCCAGGCTTTTATCTGCAGTCGCTAGGATTGACTGACATGCATATTAGCTTCTTTCTCCCAAGGCTCGGAAAATACATCATATTTTCCTACAACTTTCATTTTCTCTGCTCAGATTGCGTCCACATCAAGGTGTCTTTGTTGCATACTAATTGCGTGATGCTCACCTCAGAGAACAAGCAAAGACTGCAGTGTGAGGAACCTGGCTGTTTTTCATCTGTCGCAAAATAAAAGTGTCATACAAGGGAGACAGCAAAGATTTAGTGTCAGTGGTGAAAGTCAAAACACATGGGCTTGTGCATGTGATTGTTTAGGGGCTCTGTGTGGAGGTATAAACAAAACCTTTTTACATCTGCAAACTCTTTTTCTGTAGTGAGACCACTACTGGTTTCCTGTTTAGCACCTTTCACCCATGTTGAATGAAAGAGCACTTCGTCAGTTGCCAGCAGTGAAAGATAACATCGGTTTCATGTTCAGAGGGTAGAATAGTGAAAATATGTACTCAAGTATGACTAAAACTAAAAGTATAGTATTTGGGGAAAGTACTGCTTAAGTACTTACTGTAAGAATAACTGTCTGGATGATTCAATTGGAAGGATAAATCTTTACATAATGCACAAAACCTGGTATTTTCAAAATAGATCACAAAAATAGAAAATAAAATTATATCTGAAGGAGTGGTGCAAGAAACACATTGTCGACATAAAGCTTTTGTCACCTAATCTAAGCAATGACCAAACTTTTACTTACTTTACTTTTACTACTGTTACATTGATTATGCAGCTGAGAAACTACTCCAAGAAGAACCATTTCTTTAAAAGGTTCAAGTTAAATTAACTGAGTAAATGTATTACCCACCTCTGTCCAGTAGCATAAAGGTTCACCTCATTTGCATCTGGCACAAGAGAATAAAGACGGTAATTGGTTGCATTTAAAGCACAGGAACTGTACTTGAGATAAATTTATGTGGTGATGGGTCATTTTCATCTTTTGTCGTTTTATAGGACTACATAACACCGCTCCTACAGCAGCAGCATACAGAGATTTTTAAACAAAAATATTTGAAATAGCAGAAGAGCAAAGGAAACCAAGCAGATTGTGACTTTGATTGAATTGTGTGAAGAGACCAGAGATACACCTGGGTTCCTCTGTCGATCCAAATCCTTATATTATACTTGAATATAAAACAAGAGACCTCTGACAGGCAGTCTCCCCGTTACCAAATGGAAGAAGATTCAATTTTTTATTTCAGTAAACATCCCAGGTTTATTTACTGCCCTTACGCCGATCGAATTTTGTATTGGAAAACCTTTATGCTTGTAGATGTTGAATAGGCATTGCTTTGTCTTACAATGTACCACAGTATGACATTAAACATCATGTATCCATAGAGGCTCGTGGATGACAACCCAGGGCCAATTAAAGATATTCATTTTAGGGCATGTATATTGAATAAAAGCATAATAGATAACTTCAATGGCTACAGAACATTCATATTCATTTTAGGGCATGTATATTGAATATTCCAAAAAAGGAGGTAACAGACCCTGCTCCATCAGAAAAGTTACACCTGGCCACAGCAGACCCAGTCATGTGCATTAAGGGCTACTATCAAATTTACTTTCACTTCTGATGTGCACCAACAGCTCTTTTTGTAGTGCACAAGCTTGTTTGAGAGTCAGTACTGCACTGTTGACCCTACCCGTGTTTGAATTCTTTTCTTGTCTGCAAACAATATTGCTTCTCTATGATTCAATGGGATTTTTAAAAGTATGAGGACAGCTTAAACCCCCAGGAACAAAAGGTTTTTCCCTATCAAGTATCACTCAGAATGTCTTATATGCTGGCACGTATTTAGACAAAGAAAACATGTTCCTTTACAATGACATACAGAGATTCTTCTGATCATTGTTGTGTGGGTTGAATAGAAATAAGATTAGACTTTCTCAGACTACCTTCAAATATTACAGACCACTGGTATTAAACTCAAAACATTACTGCCATCCTCACAGTTTTCTCCGATAAAATCACAAACTGTGCACCTGCTGCAACCCTGCGTCATTTGCACACGGTTACATCAGCGGCCTGTGTGTGTAACACCTGAAGAGAGATTTCTGCCATTTGGTCGTGCAGCATTGATGAATGTCAACTTTGTAAACGGGTTTAACCAGGTGAATCCATCTCTTTAGCTTCGTTGTGAAGCCAACATTTTGTGAAATTAATCAAGATGTGAGTGTGAAAATTTCTCTGAAGTATATGCATTGAAACTGTTCTTTATGCACATGACTGTAGATGTAGTTACTCTTGCTCAATATGATGTAAAAAAAAATATATGTTGTCCATTTATGTAGAAAGTTTGCAATATTGCTGTCCAGATTGTGAACACTTTTGGTTTCAGGTCCTGCCTTGCAATAGTGACCAATCATAAGCCTGTCTTTGGGAACTTGCACTTGCTGCACCTGCCTGTCCACCGCCATGTGATTCCTCTGATCCATCCGGAGACCAGCTCACGAGTCACCACACACGTTCTATTTGTCCTTATAATTTGGGCTCACCGCATAGTTGACAAGAGCAATGTCCTCTTGCACACCGGCTGTGGGGAGAAACTGCTGACATGGACTCTTGTCCCATGAATTTCGTGCCAGCACCTAGAATCTGCTGACGCCGCCAACTGTCTCAGGAACAAATCTCAACAAAGAAGTGAAATTAAACGCCGACAACTTCTGTGGTTCCTCGAGCTTTAATATCTCATACTCATTTCAATTGACTGTATCATTTTATTGACCACACTGACTTTCCAAAAGTGAAATGCAGGGAATCGATGTTATCAGCCGGTGTTACAGGCTGTGAGCTCACTGTTCCCCTTCAGTATTACAAATGTCACGGAACTAGTTAACTGAGCAGCACTGGCAGTCGTTTTGGATTATTTAAGAGAAGGTGGTTTTGAAACGCTTTGTTGTGTAAGGAGGTCGAAGAATTTGGGGAGATTTTTCTGAACTTTTGTCTGATAACTTTGTTGAATGAGAACAAACAAACCAAAAAAGCAGGTGGAGGCATCTTATTTTTACATTCATCCCGTGCATAAACAACCCTCTGCTAAAATACTAATAAAAAAGCTTCATCCTTGGTGTGAACATTTTGGCTTTTATGTTATGTGATGAATACCCCGATGCAAAATACTCATAATGAATGACTGTAAATGTGGCTACGCTGCCGGAGTAAGGAAGGTCCAGCCACCCACAAAACCCCCATGAATACTCCACAGCAGATCCCTGTCTTGCATTAACGCTGGGCTAAAGTTCAGACCGGATCTTGTTTCTTATGGACAAATGAATGAAAACCTCTCAGAAACAGGCCGGTTTATTCAGGCTTGCAGTGGCACATGCTTTTCATTTATTTCTGATGATTGCATGACAGCCTTGGTGGAGAGATGAGCTGTGACCTTGGAGAGATTGTGGCACCTTGTTGCGTGTTCAGTGCATCAGATTTGTTTTTGGAGCTGCAGACCTATCATACCGAGCATCCTTACACAAAATCATTTCGGCTGCTACAGAAAATGTTATAGCTTAGTTTTTATGCCTTGTGTAGATGCAAATGAATTAAAAATGGGATATTTATTAAAGGTGATTGAGCCAAAGAAGTATTTTTTTAGGATATCAACCGCCTATTAGCCTGAAGCTAATAGTGAACATGCACAAATACAAAAAAAAAGCATTGGGAGGAAATGATTGTTGATACTACAATTTGTGTTCTATGTTTATTTTCTTGCTACACTCCAAACTCTGTGTGTATTAGTTTGGATGCTTTTAAAGGGATCCGACAGCAAAATGGATTAAATGGGCTTTGCTGACGGAATACATATCAAATCTTGCGGGTATGCAATTGTGGACTGCGGCATTTGCAAGGCTTATGACTAGTGCTGAGGCTGGGTATCCATCATTCTCTCTCTTTCTGTCTTGACTGTTCATACACAAGGAGTGAAGAGAAGGAACATCAAAAATACAGGTAAAAACTGCTCCCATCACCTGCTTTGTCTGAAGTGAGTCACCTTGCAAATATATGAATAACAAATACAGGGAAAGTAATCTGGTGGTGAGCAGGAACATCCTCTTATTTGCATACTCCCCAGCCCCTGTAGTTATAGGGCTTGTGTCTCAGGATGCATTCACTGACGCTTGTACAATCAGACACAACATCGCAGCCCCTCACAGATGAAGAAAACCTCCAGCTGTACAAAGGGAAAGGAGTAAAACATAAAGATCAGACTGACCGGTGGTAAAACTGGGTCAGCGCAAGAGCAGATTTTGAATGGTCAAGTCTTGTTATTGTATGTTCGCCGTCTATCAGATATTTTGCAGGATTGAAACAGACAGAGGTGACCCAAAAACTGGCACGTTAGATTGTGTTTCATTTTCATTTAATGCCGAGTTGATGGATGGATATAAAAGGAAAGTAAATACGCGTCCAATGTCATTTTTAAGCACAAAGGAAAAAGAGTGGAGAAGAAAATATAAGATAAGATTTAAAGATTTCCTAATATTGACCATTAAAAATAAAGGTGTTAATTGGGAATAATTGTATGGTGCTGCATATACTCCATAGTAATCCATAGCAATAAGTAAGTGGTACTATACTTTGTTTATATGTATCCAATCCCCTTGTTTATTTAAGCGCATTTGTCTGTTTTTCGGTTCTGACCACCTTTGCTGTTTTCCTCCTCTTCTCAGTCATCCATCCCCCGTCTGCAGACATCAGGGTGTGCCCCCGCGGCAGGATGCATGACAGGGGAGCAGGTGGAACCTCAAGCAAATGACATATCTCTCTCCCTGTGTCCAGGCCTGCCCTCCCTCCTCCCAGCGCCTCCCATCAGATCGCCACATTGATATTCAAATGTGTCCAGGCTGTGGCACATACACTGGCAGTGTAAGTCCTGACAGTCGACCAAAACAGAAGGCAGGTTTACCCCCTGATTCTGACAGCAACTATATTTAAGAATAACATTATATTATATTTATGGTAAGTAAAAATACAGCAATTACAGAATTATTGTGTAGTAATGTGTGTATTATTCTGTCAATAATGCTGTCCACTTT
>KN488827.1:12432-23302 GCA_000787155.1 Scartelaos histophorus | reverse complement strand
ATAATTACGCCTGTTGGACACATGTACGACTCTCCTGGTGTAGATGTCCGACCGGTTCAGATGAAGAGAGATTCCTGCACGTTTGCTGAGCTGCTGTGCTGCTAACGCACTGCTGCTGCTGCTGCTTTGGTGTAAATTGGGGGTAATTTTCAAGTTTTGTAAGAAAGCCATGTGTGTTGTTAAAATACCACTATTTGTCCTAGTTTGTAAGATTCTGTACATTTTTCGTCAATTGTATTTCAAAATGTTTGCAAATAATAAAGACATCTGTTATATTAAATACAGTTCTGAGTCTATTTTGAGTGTTGCTTATGTTTCTTAGACCTATTTGTACAATGTCATTATATAAAACTTCTGAACTTATTTGTCCATTCAGCTGAAATTTGTCTTTGGTTCATCATCAAATCATTGGACAAACACAACAGCACAATAAATCCTGAATTCAAGGACTCACATTACTCAATGTTTGTGTTTTGTTTCATTCATACATGTTTGACACATAAACTCTGCATATTGAGCTTGAGAGACCAGAACAGACTGTGGACATATCCAGAGGAGCGATGGTGAATTTATAGGTAGAATGTTTAAAGCTGTCAGACGGGAGGCCTCAAGGAAGACCAAAGCAGGTCCAGAATGTGAACCAGATCTTTGTTGGAAGTACAGCCTCCTAAAAAGACCATAATGGCTCTAGGCCTTTGGTAGTTTGGTAACAATTTAGATAAGGATTTATATGAGACAGCAACAGAAAGGAGGAGTTAGTGAGGTAATTTTTGCAGATTTTTACTATATATTTTAGGTATATCTTGTATTTAATTGAAAAAATACAGTTTCACATTTAATTCAGTCAAGTTTAATCTGTCTTTATATATAAATACCCTGTTTCCTAATACATTTTGTATAGAAATAAATATCTTGCTTGAACTTCCATGCAGTTCTAGTCTTGTGAGTGCAGTTTGGGTCAAATACATAGAGAAATGTAATAGTTTTTGCCACACCCGCTTTTTAGTTAACTTATCAATCATTAGGTCAGGTCTTTACTTTACCAAAAAAGTTTTAATTGACTAAACTTCTGATTATTGTACTGCCTTCCAGCCTGCACCTTTCAGCTGTTCTTTTGTATATTTATTAGGAGCCAGAGAGTTTCCCTTTATTTAAAACAATGCGCAGTTTTAATTTCTATCTAAATCTAAATAGCATAGTATTAATTTCATAAACAGTTTCCTCTGAGGCATGAGAGCGAACCACCGTGCCTCATTTTTCGATGTGTAAGCACATTCGACAACTCGCCCAGCTCATATTTGTCTGTTTTCTGTGCTGAGCATGTGACTCATAGATCCTGACAGGCCTCTCATGAGTTCGGGGTTAAAGGTGGCCATGTTTTGTCTCGTTCCCAAAGTACTGAGAGAAGAGCAGCGCAGGGTCGTGGTACTGGGGCACGGCTGTCTGATTTCTTGGCTCTGGTTAAAATACTGGTTCTCTGAGGGGGGATGACTGATATAAACCGTCTGCTGAAAGGTAGGTGTGGCTGGGCTATGCATGTGGACCTCATACAAGGAAAATATCATCTATTTTTTAGGCAATCTGGGTGTTTTTCCTCAATAACTAGAGCATGGATGGCAAGAAGGATTTTTATGATGCCAAATTAGGGATAGTTAGTTAGAAAGATACTTGATCCTGAAGGAAATTCAAAGTTTGGCAGCAACAACACAGAAACAAACATCATCTTGCACTCATCAACTATAGGGATGCACTGTACAGATGCACTGCATGTGGGACATCCTTCTTGGTGCTTCCTCCCACAGCGTTGAAGAGATAAATGTTGAGGAGAATCAGCAGGATTTTCAGGCAGATGTTAAAGGACTTCAGCCTTCTGAGAAACAACAGCCTGATCTGTCCTGTTCTGTAGAGTTTCTGTGATCAAGATGTAAGTGCAAATACTTCTCTACAAATACCTCCACAGTGTTTCCTGCTTCTTCACCTGCACATATTATATTCTACTAGCATTACTAAAAGTGCAATATTTGTCTTGTGCATAGTGAAATTGTTAAAATAAAGTAGTGTTACATCACATCCAATGGGACAAAAACAAAAGCTTTGAATGTTTGGCAAGTTGGTGTGATAAGAAATGATGCTTTCAATGACGATCACAGCTGAAACAAAACTGTGTATAAACCTGGAAATGATGAGTGAAGTGTTGTGGTTTGAATCTCCCAGACGGCAATAACCAGAATGCCTCTTAGCGCCTCTATACAGTTGGTTGTTTAGCAGACTTAAAGGGATAGTTTGGGTTTTTTGACATCAGCAGTGTGGAGCATAAACAATGATTTACCCCCGACAGTCCTGTGGACACGAGTTCTTGCCCGGTTTGGTGCTGATGAAATAATCCGGCAAAATAAAACATTTTTCTTCTCTAAACAATATGTGAGTGATACACATTTGCATCACAAAACCGTTGTTGATGAAAAAGTCAAACCTCATAATCTCTTAGCGCTATTTTCTCTCCGTTTGTATCACAGGTGAAGCCGCTCCTGTTTCACTATATTTACAGCTCAGAAAGTTAATGGCAACTGATAATATACACAAGCTTACCGTATTTTTCGGACTATAAGGCGCATCTAAACATTACATTTGCCTTATAATCCAGTGGCCTTATGTATGACCTTTGGTTGTGTTTACGAACCTCCAAATGATTTTATGTTGTAACATTACAGCTAATAACGTATTAGTGGGCAAGACAGGAGGAGTAATATGTTGGCGACATATAGAGCGACTGTGCAACATACCGGTAGTTCTGCCGTGTGGTGTTCAAGGACCCAAAATGCACCTGTTAAGAGACATGCACCATGCAGATTTCAGGTTTTGTGTTTTAGTGTTAAAACTGAACAATGTTGAGAGGGATCCGGGCATGTTTGATGCCCAAATCACCAACTGTTAAACTTGTATTTTTGTGTTAGCTACAACTGAGTTATTGTAAATGACCTGAATAAAGTTCGATTTATCCGACACGTGTTTTGTTTCTCTTATTGTGCCTTATAATCCGATGCTCCTTATGTGTGGACAATGACACAACTGACATATTATTTGATACTGCGCCTTATAATCCGGTACACTTTATAGCCTGAAAAATACGGTATATACTTATCTCTCTCTCACATTAGCTCTCAAGTTTGCATCGCGGCTTCATCCATCTGAGCACATTCACATTGCCAAACAACTGAAAAAAGTGCTGGATCCGTGCGTGGCTCTCAGCTTGCAGCAGCGCAGTGATACGAACAGAGAGAAAATAGCTCTGATTTTGTGATGCAAATATATCTCACGTTTGAACACCTACTCTTCTGAGAAGAAAAATGCTTTACTTTCGCGACCCAACCAACTTGACGGAATTAATTTCATCAGCACCAAAACCGGACAAGAACCTGGCTGTCGGGGGGAAGTCAAAACCCAAACTATCCCTTTAAGAGTTCTCTGTGCAGGTACAAGTCGTGATTAAACGCTGAATTTGAACTGGAAATGCTCATTAGCAACGTCCAAACAGACATGATGAGAATCAGGAAATGTCCCACAGAGATGTAATCAAACCATTTTATATCCAGGTCTTAATAGCGCTAATGTTTTGAGTGCACTTTTTTACACACATTTTATTCTTCCCTGTATCCTCTTTAAGTTTATTTGTAGAACAGTCTTTCAAGTCTATGCAAGTCCATTAACCATTATCCAAAGCGAGGTATGTGCCCCATTTAACAAGGTTGTGTAGGCAGTTTCGATGATTACAATTTAACTTTTTGCGTGTGTTTTTGTTAAGTTAAGGCCACTGAGTTAGAAATAGTAAAAGAAGGAAGTAGGTAAACTGTAACCCAGGGAACTCACTTATTTTTTGCTCTCACTGTACTCACATGGATGGATTTTTTGACCCCGTGCACTGCAGATCGAAGCAGGACAAGGCCAGTTTTCTCCTCCTAAAGCTTCATGTAGAGACAGATCAGGGCTTCTGAGTGAAAACATCTTTTACACTTAGACGCTAATTGTGCAGAGCAGTTTGATTCTGACACAAAGAGCAGTTTAAACATTATACATCAAGTAGATATTCATGGATTTCATTTTCCTGTTTACTGGTGCCATTCAAAAGATGTATTTGTCCTAATTAGACATGCACCAATACAATACTGACATCGGATATCAGTGCCAATATTGAAAATCTTGATAGACTGAATATTGGTCCCAAGATCGATTCAGTCAATATCCCATTTTGGTCCATAAATCGATGTAATAAGATGAATTTCTGGCCAAGGTTTGTCCCAAGTCTATTTTCAGAGCTGTTCTGTAGTTGCTTCAAATGATAAATAAGAGTTACAAGCCCCATTTGGATTCTATTTTACCGCACTGCGCTTGGGTTTAAAGGGAATAAATTATATTTTCAGTCTCCGAAACCCATGTATATTCTTGGTGTTCCTTCATCATTCACAAGCCTAAATCATACATTAGGATAGCAGAGGTGGGGCACTTGCAAAAACATGTTTATATTTCTGCACATTTATCTCAATTTAGTAGATAATTTATGGTCAATTTGAGTCTCCTGCATGAATGGCTCTTCATTATCAGAAGCCTCGGTGGGTGGAACAGTGAAGGCTGCGCTCGGCCTTGAACTCTGTCACGAAATGTGGACATGTTTTTGTAATGGAACAATGGAGGCCAAGAGCGGCTCCAGTGATCAGGGCCGACACTTCACATGACCCCAGGCTCCTGCACGCTCGGCCCAGTAACCCTCTGCTCTGACCTCCCCTCACTGCTCCTCTCACTGCTCCTCTCACTGCTCCTCTCACTGCTCCTCTCACTGCTCCTCTCACTGCTCCTCTCACTGCTCCTCTCACTGCTCCTCTCACTGCTCCTCTCACAGCTCCTCTCACAGCTCCTCTCACCAGCTCCTCTCACAGCTTCTCTCACTGCTCCTCTCAATGTTCCTCCCATTGCTCCTCTCGTTGCTCCTCTCGTTGCTCCTCTTGTTGCTCCTCTCGTTGCTCCTCTTGTTGCTCCTCTCATTGCTCCTCTCATTGCTCCTCTCGTTGCTCCTCTCGTTGCTCCTCTCATTGCTCCTCTCACTGCTCCTCTCACTGCTCCTCTCGTTGCTCCTCTCATTGCTCCTCTCACAGCTCCTCTCTTTGCTCTCAATATCCCATTTTGGTCCATAAATCGCATTGCTCCTCTTGTTGCTCCTCTCATTGCTCCTCTCACTGCTCCTCTCACTGTTCCTCTCGTTGCTCTTCTCACAGCTCCTCTCACAGCTTCTCTCACCGCTCCTCTCATTGCTCCTCTCACAGCTCCTCTTGTTGCTCTTCTCACAGCTCCTCTCACTGTTCCTCTCATTGCTCCTCTCACTGTTCCTCTCACAGCTCCTCTCGTTGCTCCTCTCGTTGCTTCTCTCGTTGCTCCTCTCACTGCTCCTCTCACTGTTCCTCTCGTTGCTCTTCTCACAGCTCCTCTCACAGCTCCTCTCACCGCTCCTCTCATTGCTCCTCTCACAGCTCCTCTCACCGCTCCTCTCGTTGCTCCTCTCACAGCTCCTCTCAGCGTTCTTCTCACCAGCACAAAGCGTCTCCTGTGGATAGACCAGGCCTGTCCTTGAACCTCTCTTCAGCTCAGTGCAAGACGACATCTGGCATCTCCAGCCCTTTGAATCAGGTACATGGAAGCAACTTTTCCAATACTGCGTAACCATAACATCAGCTTTTATTTGACTCGTTTTTCTGAGCATTCAAAGACACAATGTGAAAAAAGAGACAATTTACACAAAACGATAAAAACACATCATACACATAAAAGCACATGAAGAAATGTAAATGCAGAGGGCTGTTTAGAATATTTATAGATATAAAAACTGGAAGAGACTTATATTTCTGAGGTCAGTGGTCCATAAGCACATGTACCTATAGTAATGTGAAGACTCCAAGTTATGACACATTTTCTCAACATTCTGTCCACCTTTAGGCAAGTTACTCTTACTGCTATTGTTAGTCAAAGGTTTGGACACGCCCACTCATTCAGTGTCTTTTTACTACTTTTGATATTTTATATACATATGGAAAATATATGAAACAGATATATGTAGCAAAGAGAGAAAATCCTCAAAGTAGCAGCGTTTGCTTTGCTGACAGCGTTACAAACCCTTGGCTTTCTCTCACCGAGCTTTATTATGTCTCCTGAAATGTTTTTTACTTCACAGATGTGGCATGTCAGGGTCAAGAAAAGCTGAAGCACTGATAAAAGCAGAGGGTGGCTACGAAAGTGTTGAGTTATATATTTTTTGATTAGTTATGATTAATTTTTTTTTGCTCTTTTCCATGTGCGTTTTGTGTAAAAAAAATATGGAATTAAGAAGAAAAATAATGAAAAAGTACGTCGACCTTTTGACTGGTGGTGTAGCTCTGTTTAGACCTCGTGTTATTGATAAGACAAATATTTTTCTAAGTACTACACAGCAAAAACTGGAGGGTTAACATTTCAGAGTAAAAAAAACAGTTGTTTTTAACAGAAAAAGTGCTATTTTAACTATTTCAGAGTTAAACGGGGTTTCGAGTTGGTGTTATTTGCCAGAGTTGATAGTTGTTAATTCAACTTAGTGTTAATTTGGGACCTCCCACCCACAACTTTAAACTCCCATGAAAAGACCAGGGGACCTCCCACCCACAACTTTAAACTCCCATGAGAAAAGACCAGTTTGAACCAGTTTTGTGCATCATTACATCTTAAATTAACTAAAATAAAGTGTAAAAATAAAACACTTCTTTGTGTTGTTTAGCTAAATCAAGATAACCCTGCAAAGTGTTATCCATTTACTCTGAAAATGTTCATTTAACTCTTGATTTTGGTGTTAAACAGAAACTTTGGTCCAGTGTTACTTAATTCACATTTCAAATAATGTTAAATTAACTAAAATAAAGTGTAAAAATAAAACATCTTTGTGTGTTGTTTAGCTAAATCAAGATAACCCTACAAAGTGTTATCCATTTACTCTCAAAATGTTCATATAACTCTTGATTTCTGGGTTAAACATGAACTTTGATCCAGTGTTACTTAATTAACATTTCAAATAATAAATTAACTCTAGAACAGATTGAACTCACATAAACCCTGAGAAATGTTCAAACTGATTGATTTTAACACGCCACCTTTTGCTTTGCACTTGAATGAAAATGTGAGCTTTTCTTGTCGTGTCTTTGGGTTGTTTCTCGTTCTCGTCTCCACTACATTCTGAAGTGAGACGTTATTGAAAAACCCATGAGTCCGGTCGACCCCCGCGTGACCCCTCAGCTTGACTCCCATTTTCTCCTCATTGCCTCCATTCAGAGCTCGTTTCTGCCCGGACGCGCTTCTGTGACCAACATCTGAGAAATACCCAGCGCCGACTTGTTATTTAACCAGGGCCGGCCACTTCATTTCTCAGGCATTGTGGGTCGGTGCTCCCATTCTTACCGCGCTGTTGTAAAATCAAACTGTGTCGAGGGGAGGTGCAGATGGGGCCATTCACGGAGCAACAAGATTCAAGAAAAGCCTTCAAACCTTGTAACACTTAAACCCGATGTACACTTTAAAGCTCCTGTATTACACAAAATGATTTCTTGTGAGATTTTTCACGTGTTGTAATGTTGTTATCTCCTCAAAAACATTCCTGGAGTGGTTTAGTTTCATTCACACATGTTTGAGTAAACCTGGGGTCCTAGTCCAAGTATGGGTCAATGACGTGACGTGTGTCCAATTGCAATTTCTTCAGTTAAAAAGGTTCAAATTTCATAATATTCCCCACATATGGGTCAATGACGTGACGTGTGTCCAATTGCAATTTCTTCAGTTAAAAAGGTTCAAATTTCATAATAATTCCCCACATCCTTGTAGAACCTCTGAACTCCATGGAACCAAATATTTTTTTTCAGAAATCCTGAGTTATTCTGCATGTTTTTACTACTTAAAGTGTTAAAATGTCATGTGGTGCGACCGTCCGCCCTTAACTCTTCTTTAGAATGACTCTATATCTAATCCAATTTATTTTCTTTCTTTTATGTCATATTTTCTGAAGTGTTTTTAGTCCTACATGAAATTTCAGCTTTATTGAATTTCATGTTTTCATATTTTCAAGTATCAATATCATGTTCATATTACTCAAAACTTTAATATCCCAACCTTGTTTTAGGTTATTCTTGTTCACACCACGTGACATTTTTTAAGGTCGTAGCCAATTCATGTTCATAAAAACACTAAAAATGCTTCATATAAATGTCAAACATAGATTTATACAGACCTGACATTGTAAATATTTGACAAAACTTAAAATTAGCTTGTTGAAAATCCTTATACATCATTGACATTTATATCTCCAAAGCTCAAAATGCTGTGGTCCACCTTGTGATGTCATGTCGTGGTACATCTACCTTTTATCTTTAGTTTAGAAGAGATTGGAAATTCCAGGGTTGAAATGATCCAAATGATTCTAGTGAAGGTGTATGGGGTTTAAAAACACAGTGGAGATCAGAAAAGATTTTGACCATCATCATCTCCAGAATTATCAGTAGGTGGACAGTAGCTTAATTGTTGGAGCCCCACAGGTTGGAGGTTCAATCCCAGCTCCTACAGATGAATACTGTTGTTGTGTCCCTCAGCCCACTAATGTCTGTCTGTATAAGTTCAAGTTCATTGTTCTCAACTTTCAGAGGCCACAGTGGAGCTTTGCCATCAGGCTATTGCTAAATAACAACTAGCATGCTAACCTCACACTTCCTGATTCTTGGATAACATGATGCTGTACAATTTGCAGGCAGCACTGAGCAAAAGCGGCTGGAAAGAAACTGGTTACAGGTCATTTCACTGTCATACACTTTACTGGACGTGTTCTTAACATTTTACTGGTCAAACTGCACCAGTGGTTTGCCAGACTAAACTACTTTGCAGCTAGACCGGCTACGACTACTTCACTCCTACACGTGTTATTTAAAAATGCTATTATTTTACTTGCATACTTCCATAAATATACCACTTTCAGAAGCATAAAATTAAGAAAGTTTTAAAGGACTCATATTAACATATTTTCTATCTATCTTAGAATCCTCATTAAAAACAAATCTGCAGTTGTGTTTCGTTTCACACATGTTTAACACACAAATGCTGCATATTTAGGCCAAATTCTTCTCTGAAAGTGAAAATACATAATACAGGAAGCGTTAGACTGTGTTTTGAAATTCCACACAGCTTCACTAGAATCATTTGGATCATTTTTTTAACCTTTGAATTGAACATCTCCACTAGACAAAAGGTAAAACGCAGCAGTTAACTTGTTTTTAAGGCAGTATCACCATTCTAACATGGCGTAAAGCTCATAAAAATCTGTTTTTTTAAGAGCGGTGCTATAGGATTTTGAAATGATGTCTTTACAATGTCCCAGATGTCACAGGTTTTAACAGGGCCCTGACCCCCCTGTCAGGCCTCTCCCAAACTGAGCTCATTTCTCCATTGTCTGAAAAGCCCACACAGCCCCACAACTCCCAATAAATTACAAGGACCCCGGTGGATTCTCTCATTATTCACACAAAGAAGAGCCTGACGTCCATAATCATAGACTTAACAAAGCTTTGTGAGGTTGTCCAAGTGAATGATGTGTTTCCACATTACATGTCAAGTATAATTTTTTCGTTTTAAACCAGGATCGCCCCAAGGAGAAAGTTAATGGCTTTTCAGAGAAGTGATGGACGAATGGGGGGGGACTCTATTGTATGAGGTGCGGAGCAGGGGAGCACCTGGGAAAGCCTATACAAACACTGGATGAACCTGGGGCACTGCGAGCAATAAAAAGAATTAGGATCATGCACAAGAAACAACAGACTGTACGACTTTGACCTGATGCATTATATATATGGGAACTTGAAACAATACTGTAGTAGCTCAGTTGGTGGAGTGTTTGTCCACTGATCTGAAGGTTTGACGTTTAAATCTTACAAAACATATCAGTGGGTCAAAGTCTGCACCTGCACCTACAGATTTACAACCTTATTGTCAGTGGACTCGTCCTGGTCATCTATGCCTGTCCGTCCATGGGAGTGGATCTCTCCTTCTCTGTGGTTCTCCAGTTTTTGTTTTTTTTTTGAGTTTTTCCTTGCCGAAGAAGGAGGGTCTAAGGACAGGAGATGCTGGGACAATTATCCATTTGCCTGCTTGTTGTTGGGCATTCTGTATTTTTGAATTATTAGTTAATTACTAATTATTACTATTATTATTTATTTATTTTTTTCTTGTTCTGCTCATTCTCTGACATCTTTGTTTGCTAATTTAACAATTTTGTGAAGCCCGCCGAGATAACTGTTGTTATGATTTTGGGCTATACAAAAATAAACTGAATTGAATTGAATTGCGCCAGTTGTTTGGTAACTGTAGTATTTTTAATTTGAGGCCCACATATATCAGTCCAGCATTATTAAAATCTAGTTGGAACAAAAGAACAGACATCTTTTTTATCCACAAATGCACAAACCTCTTATAATCTTTTTTTTTATAGGAGTGAGGCTGTGTGCAGTTCTGCTTATATTTTCCTGGTGAAGTTTGAGCAGTGACACGATGAGAACAAGTCTGCTGGATGAACTTGAGAGGCTCACAGTGACATATGTGTTAAAGGAAACATGATGACTCTCCTGTTGGACCCAATACAACTCAAATGTGACTTTAATTAAAGGCATTAGGCTCACTTCCTGTCACACATGCAGGCTCAGGCTAAAAACTTCACACCAAAGAATGAACAAGACAGAACATGTTTTACAAACTGTTGGAGACAGCAGTCAAATGGAAAAGTGTTAAAATTATAAATGGATTTCTGTTCTGATCTGTTGGAGATTTT